>RJWT010055968.1:0-10097 GCA_004365215.1 Cuniculus paca
CACAACAATACATGAGCACTCATGTTTACAGCAGCACAATTTGTAAAAGCTAGATCTTGGAAACCATCAAATGCCCATCAACCAAGGAATGGATAAAAAAGATGCAGTCTTTTTATACAATGGACTACTACTCAGCCATAAAGAAGGATAAGCTAGAGACTTTTATAGGTAAATGGATGCAAGTCAAGACCATACTCACCAGTGAAATAAACCAGATGCACCTATGTAAACACTGCATTGTTTCCCTAGTGTGAGAGGCTGAAAGACTGAATAAGATCCAAAATGTACAATAGATATTGTAAAATGGGAAGCTTCAAAAGGAAAAAGAAACTGGAATGGGGGAATAGAGAAAAAGGGAAAAGAAAAAAATACATATATAAGATAGTTAAGATAGTTATACTACTAATTTCTCTTAGTTCACTGAAAAGAAACGTTTGTGTTAATATTGTTTGGACAATTAAACGTCCATACCTTGCACTGTAACTAAAGATAACAATATGCAATGTATTAGCCTTGTTATCTTCTTATTATCCTGTTTTGAATTTTGGGGCTTTTTTCTCTTTAAAATAAAAAAAAAATCTGCTCCAGTCATGTTTCCTCAATATCCTCCCTCAAAGACCAAATTCACGTTAACTTTTCAGCACATAATTTCTTACATCTTTTCTAATTTTCCATCTCCTTCAAAGACCAGTTGAAATCTGACCTCTTCCAAAGAGTTTCATAACTCAAACCACCTTCTATTGCATTTACAGGCTTCACATAACACTTGTTTACAGTATTATCTCATCTGGTTTCATAATTCGTATACATATGCTTTTCCTCCTAGCCAGTCTGCTGTTAAATGAAAAAAGCCAAGTCTCCTATGTTATTTGTAACCTCACAATCCTCTCCCCACATCTAGCACAACACTGGAGAAGGCACATGCATTAAATAGGTGAAAGACTGAATTAAATTCTCTGTATACACTGATACAACAACTATGCCCAGCTGTGAAACATAACAAATATCTACTGTGTGCTTACTCTGTGGCAAGCACATTTTCAGCTGTTAGAGGAGATACAGCAAGGAAGAAAACAGAAGCAATTTCCTGTCCTAAAAGATATTACAGTCCAGAGAAAGTTTCTGAATTCTGATTAAGAGTTACAGAGCAAGGTTTACTGGTTTCAACATGTAAAAAGTTCACAAAACATACATTGTAGATCCTCAGTTAGGAAACTGAACCAGAAAACTTCAGACCTTGATGAAAACTTTGAAGTTGTTTTCCTAAATTTTCTTGCCGAAAGCACGATTCAATTTCAGTATAGCCTCTTTACCAGTTGTAGGCACTGTCCTAGTCATCACCAACTCAGAAAAAAAGGGACTTCTTCCAATACTCCTTCTTCCCAAGTATGGTCTCTACCGTCACCATTATCTACCCGTGAGTGTGTCCCACACACTTAAGAGAGCCCTGGGCTCATGGTTTGCTTCACGTTTATACTCTGGTTTCTCCGAACCAGCCCACGTGTTGACCAGAATCTGTATTTTCTGTCTCGTAAATAGAGAGCCCATACTGCTTTTAGGGAAAGAATATTTTGTGCATACTTCCTCGGCCCTAATAAAGCCAAAAGTATAACATGATTCTCACCAATGTGGCCGCAGATTAGACTTTCTGCGGGACTAACAAGTGAGGATGGATATCTGCCCCCTTAGGCTCGAAATCTGTATCAACAGTGATAAAATGCCATGGACGCACAAGGACATACAAGTGAGGTTGGAAACCCGGCAACAGGTCGCATCTACGCTGACAGGTCGCCTTCCCCAGGTCGTGGGTGTGTCTGACGCGCAGGCAAGCACTGATTCACACAACTCTCTCCATAACAACCGACTCCTACTCGGTGACTGAGCAGGGCTGGGGCTCCAAGACCCCAAGAGTCCCTTGAACCCCAACCCGGGGTCCTGGGGTCCGGCTCCAGCCGGTCTCTGGCAACCGCGTATTAGGCAGGAACTTGTCCGTTTGGGAGCCTGGCAGACCCACCCCAAAACACCATTACACGCACAGACACATACACACACCCTTTTGAGAACTACGAGTCTCCGCCAGCCCCTAACTACCGCTTCCATGGGTGCCCGGGCCACAGAATTGACCCTCGTCAGCCCCCGTCCCCGCTCCCTCCCCGCCCCCGGAAAAAACGGCGGAGGGGCGTGGAGCGGCGCGCGCGGGTACGGAGAGGGCGCGCGTCCCCGCGCCCCGGGCCCGCGCAGCAGGTGCGGCCAGGCCTCTCCTCCCCGGGGAGGCGCGACTACTCACCCCAGCGATGTTCCTAGGCGAGCTAGCCGCTGGTACGAACGCCTCTTCCGTTTGCGGCGCTGCCCCCTCGTAGCCACCACCCCCTCTCCCTCTGCCGTCGCCGCCGCCGTCGCGGCGCGCGCCCGCTTTTACGCACACCGCCGTGGCCGCGCACGCGCTTCTGCGCGCTGGCGTCACTTAGCAACCGAGGCTGCTGTCCCTGGGAGCCCTAGGTCTGAGGCTCCGAGATCCTCTCCCGCGGTTCTGCGGCTTCTCCCTTACCCGCGCGACCCCGCGGCCCCTCCTCAGCAGGGGCCCCAGCGTGTGGCCCCCAGGTCGGCCCCTGGCTCCAGGTGAGCGCTTCACCGCACGTCACCATGTTGCGTCACCGGTGCGTGTCCCTAGGGATGGGAAGGTCCAGTTCGCCAGTAGAGAGAGCGTGTCCTGGTCCAGTCGGACACGGCCCGGTCAGCAGGTTGTGCGAGGTGCAAGGAGGGTCTCCAAGCCCTGGGACCCGAAGCGGCTGGGTGCGCAGCTGATCCCGAGGCAACAAGGTGTGATGGACCAAAGCTTGAATCCCCCCGACTCTCAGTTCCCTCATTCTGTAAGTGGAACTAGGGCTGGCGGGACAGCTGACTGGTAGAACACTTGCCTAGCATGTCTAAGACCCTGACCCCTCAAAAAATAAAAAAAATTAAATTAAATAGACAAGCGTAAGTGGGATTAATACCCATCCTGCCAACACTGGAGACTTGTGAAGCGAAGAAGAAATAATGTATGCAAAGGTACTTTTTAGAATATAAAACTCATTCCTTATGTAAAATATCTTTCTCATGACAGAAGGCAGAAGATCAAGAGCAATGGGTGTTACAGAAAAACTGAATCAGCAGTAGCCAGGAGCTCAGAGAAGAAATTTTATTTAACGCTGGCGGAACCCCAGAGGAGTAATCTCCAAAGTCTGAGGCGCTGATTACAAAAAGTTTGTCTTTTTTATAGGGTGGCAAGCAGGAGTCACAAAAACTAAGATAAGAATAGCTGAAAGCCATGGTATAATGGGTAGCTTGTGGTGAGCACAGCTGTATGTAGCAAAATTGTTTTTAGCACATTCACAGAAATGTCAGTTTGATAAGAAATCATGTGATTTATCCGAGTTCAGCACTGGCTGCAGCTACATTGAACAAAATGACTGCAGTTAGGTCAGGATTTCTGCTTTACCAACGCTTGCCAATTGAGGGACTTAGTGACACCCTATCTCATAATGAAATACTAAGAAGGTCTAAGGCTGTGGGTCAGTGCGAGGGCCCTGGGTTCAATCCTCAGTATGAGGAGAGGATGCATGAGTAACACAATGATAGCGATAACATTTATCAAGACGGGAAGAAAGATAAGTATGGGCTTTGCATAGGTACCTAAGTTACTAGCTGAGAACACCTGATTACCTAAGGATGATAACATTCCTTAGGGGATGACTAAAAATGTGGGGAATGATGAATTCAAATATGCATATGTTCCTTGAGGAAATACGTATTCTCCTCACAATGGCATCTTCACTCTTGGCTTCTTGCTGCACCTGTCCCCAACTCACTCCTCTGTTGGTGAATTTAAAAGGAAAAATTGTCCTGTCTTTGGGGAACTGTCCTAGTGGTTCTCTGCTTCTCCAGGAGCAGAGCATAGAAATGGGGGTGCCTATTCAGGATTATAAGGCAAGTAAGCCAATTTAATTTTATCGTTTAATAGGAAATGGGCTGGGGATTTAGCCCAGCGGTTCAAACGCTTGCCTGGTAAGTGTGAGGTCCTGAGTTCAATCCCCAGTACCAAAACAAACAAAAAAAAATTAGGAAACTCTCTGTTTAATATCCAATACCAACTTCTTTTGGTGCGTTGTATAGAATAATGGTCCACAAAATGACCACACCCTACTCTCTGCGTGTTGCACTGCATGGCGAAAAAGACCTTGTAGGTGTGAGTAAGGGATCTGGGGAGATTATCTTGGATTACTGGCTGGACTGGCAGCAGGGAGGTCAGGATCAGAGGAGGAAATGCAATGATGGAAGCAGAGATCAAAAAGATTTGAAGATGATACAGTGTTGACCTTCAAGATGAATCTAAGGAATACAGGCAGCCTGTGGAAGCTGGGAAAGGCAAGGAAGTTTATTAGGATTTCTGACCTCTGCAACTGTAAGACAATAAATCTGTATTGTTTTAAATCACAAAGTTTGAAATAATTTGTTACAACAAGAAGAAACTACTAATAATAAAGATGATAGTTGATTTCCTGTTTTTTCCTCCTTTATCTAAAAAAGGATATAATTTATTAGGACCCCTCTTGACAACAGTGATGTGTGGCCTGATGGAGAAAACCTACACATTCGGAGGAAACTGTCCAATAAACCATCAATTATGCAGGTCAATGAATGAGGAATGAGGCTGAATTGAAAAATGAAATAGATTTGAAGAGCATAAACTATAATTGTTCAGTTAAGGCCTAAGCATAGATGAAACCAGTCAGGGAGAAAATACAATCTCCCCAACTTTATATTAGATTTATTTGCTTATAACAGTACACTTAAAATCCTACTCAGATCATTTTCTGAAGCACTTGGGGCCAATGTATGGTGCACCAGTTTCTGTCCAAATACTATGTCTGTGATACAATATTCAAGAAACGAGTTTACAGAAGTAAACACATAGGTATATAACTAGTTGGCATAGATTCTTTTAAAGCAATGTATGAATGTCCTGTAACTGTAATACAATTATTGTAGACTATAATAGAATCTGTGCAAAGTGAAATGAGGGTTGCAAACAGGGATACAGATGAGGGAGCAATCAGTTCTGCTTAATGAAGTCATGGTATTTATTGTCCTCTGCTGCACTGTCAGGGAGGCACAGGATCCCTCCAACACAGGCAGAAATATGCCAGGGCGTTTCCATGGGGTTAAAAAGAAGACCAGGAGAGTTGACATTCAGCCAGTGACGTCACTTAACATTCCTTCCAGGTAATTTTGTCATGATCTGAACTGATGTTTAGGTACAGCTGTTTCTAAACTAAAGTCGTTTAACTGGACAAAATGGCCGCAAATAAACTTTGGCTGCAGGAGTAATTTATGTTTCTGCCCTATCCAAGAGGAAATGTATTCAGTTAGAAACACTATGCTTTGGTGCATTTATTATCTAATCCTCACATGTTATCTCACCTAATTTCATGAACATTAGCTTTTTTTGTATTGCATACTAACATCTTTTAGTGGATGGGGTGAAAACATTAAATAATTTGCCCAAGGTCAAAGCAGTCAAGGAGTAAACTAAGTCCCAGCACAGGTGTCCTTGCTTCAGAAAACGCTCTTGGGTCCTTAATTGGTTTAAGTACCCTTCCTGTGTACTGTTAACATAATGTACCTACACTGTGGCATTCACAGTAATAATAATGATGCTTAATAGGTGCCTTACTATAGTTCCTATACCTATCATCTGTGCTTAAAGGTGTTATAGTATTAGCTCACTTAAGGCTTATAACAACTTTTTTTTTTTGTCTTTTTGAGACAGGGTGTCACTATGCGGTTCTGGCTGACCTTGAGCTCACTTGGTAGCCCAGGCCAGTGTCGAACATGCAACGATCCTCCTGCCTCAGCCTTCCAAGTGCTGGGATTATAGGAATGTGCCACCATACCCTGCATATAACAACTCTTTGAAGCAAATGATAGTATTAATCACAATGTTTATAAATCAGGAAGCTGAGTCACAGGAAGGTTAAATAATAACTCAGGATCGAAGAATAAATGATGGAACCAGGACTCAGATCCATGTAGGTGAATGCTAGAATCTGTGCTGTAAACCTCCAGACTATTACCATTGTGCCATGTTCCCCTTTGCCTATGTTGAGGTGGTCTAGGAATCATAGCTTACAGAACTCACCAGTGCATTTATTGTAGGGTTGTTGTATGATATCACCCTGTACTCCTTATGTGAGTTCAAAAGTCATGAACAGATGTGGCTACTCCTGAGTAACAGATGTGTTTCTCCTTATAGGGAATGTAAATTGCATAACCAGCTGATTGTCCCTTCTCATATTGTCTGCCAAGAAGCTCTGAGTAAATCTGTTGGCTTAGCATTTTGCACCTGAGTGGACTGGCCTGCATACTCATATTTGTTGGCATGTTACTCGGCTTTCCATCACTATAACAAAATATCTGAGATTATCACCTTATGAAGTGAAAAGGTTTATCTTGGCTCACAGTTTCAGAAGTTGCAGTCCATGGTTAATGGTCCTGTTGTTTTAGGCATGTGGCAAGGCAGCACATTATGACAGGACTGTGTGGCAGAGCAAAACCACTCGATTTATGGCCAGAAAGCAAGAAAAGAATAAGGAAGGGGCCAGTGTCCCACACTACCCTTTGAGAACACACCCTCAATGACCTAAAGACATCCCTGCCTCTTAAAGATTCCACCACCTTCCAATATCAGCACCCTGGGAACCAAGCCATGGGGCATGGTTCTTTGGGGACATTTAAGATACAAATGATAGCAGTTGGTTTGAAATTTTTCAAAATAAATAATTGGGGAGGGATCATCTAAATTTTTCTTATTTTCTGAGTTGTTTATAGTATACATTTTCAAAATTAAAAAAATAAAACTTGCTTTTAGAAGAATGTTTGCAGGCTTTGATAATTTCTCATGTTTTGATTCTAAGTAAGAATCAGAGGTTTCAGAGTAAGGTTTCAGCGGCTGGGGATATAGCTCAGCGGCTTAAGCACTTGCCTGCCATGCGCAAAATTGTGAGTTCAATTCTCAGTACAAAAAAGAAAAAGAAATGATCAGAGAATTGGTTTCAGAAAAAATAAAATTTTTTAAAAATAAAAAAAATTGGTTTCAGGTTAAATTGTATGAGTTAAATATAAAATCTCAATTCTAATAAGACCAGAACTACTACATGACTTGAAAGTCTAGATTAATAGAATAATTGTCCAGACAAATCAGAACATTAATATATAGTTAACATATAGTTATAATATATAGCTAATATATAGCTAATCGTGTTGCTCAGACAGATCAGAACATTAATATATAGTTAACTTGTCAGAAGGAATGGACTGAGATCACCTTTTCAAAACTAAAATCATTATCTCAGTACACATCCTCCAATTTAATTAGCCTAGCTCCAGTAACTAAAAACCAGACTTGTTTGTTTTGAAAGTAAATCTTCCAGGTAGACTGACTGACCAGTTGCTTTGCTGAAAGCTGTACATTTCATGAAAGCATTATTTGTACTTTTCTACAGTCAGAATAAACCAATGATTTCTTTGAAATCTTCATCATTCTCCAACAGGGCATCCCAGTGCAAACAGCCTGGGTGAATGAGTAAGTGCTTTGTATTCAGCTGAGGAGATTGTTTCTATGTGGTATGGTGGAAGCCTCCAGCGTTGCCAGATTTGAAATATTTTGATCTCTAAATGTTGGTAGCAAATGTGAATTAAAAAAAAAATAGAAGCAAGACTTGAAAGTTTTCATTCCCTTTATGACAAGAACTTGATGGCCTTGAACACTTACTTTTTTCTTAGAGTTGATTTTTTTTTGCTGCACCAGGGATTAAACTCATGACCTCACACTTGCCAGGCAGGCACTTAGGCCCCTGAGCTAATTCCCCAGCCCTTTCAGACTGAATTCTGAACAGTCTGCGTCAGCCTGAAGCGAGCCATGTGCTAGCCAATCCACCCGGAAAGTGCATCCTTGATCATTTCGTCCTGAACTCATCCACACGGACTTTCTCTCTACATGGAGTAGTTTCTGGCTTTTATTTTGAGTATTTTGTCTTCTGCTTAATATTAAGGAGTTCTAGAAGGGACAGGTACACAGAACCCACCTTGCCTTTACTATAAAGCTGTTACAGTGCATTTCATCACTTTATGTTCCTTCTGGAGAGATTTTTTACTTTTCCAGAGCCAACTACCGGACCATGAAATGCGTGGCTTAGCCTTGAGTAACTGATATTCCTTCCTTGTAAACAAGTGAATTGCGTAACTGAACGGGTTTCCCTTTTCACCTTAGCTGCAGTGAAATTCTGTGACCTGTATATCTACATTCTACTTTGTTCCCCAGTCAGAACTTTCTATTTAAATTTGGGTTTTCTCTCACTTTGATTTGTTGATAATCTCTTACATTCTATGTGTGATTACACAAGCCGTGTCGTTTGTGGAAACAGTTGAGAAATGAACAGTAAATATGCTTATGACAATCTTATTCCTAGTCCCTTTTCCTCATTTCAAGCAAGAGTTAAAACTTACATATTTTCCTGTATTGATAAGAATGTGACATGAGTTTTCCAGAGTTTTATAAAAGATAAATAAGAGCTAGAACAATGAATTATCTTCAAAAAATTTTAATGTTATTGCAACTCCCAGAATGTCATTAACTTTGATTTTTTTTTTCTTCTGAGGAAGATGGATAGGTGAAATAATAGTTGACAAGCATAAGTGGAAAACGTCAAATCTCAAGTTCTCCAACCAACAATGTTCTCACAATCTCCCCTAATAGTCTCTTCCAGTAAACCTGAATTTGAAAGAGTAGCTCTCTGCATACGGAGTCATATTCACTATTTTAAACCCCCTTCTACCTCACATATTAATGAGCTGATTGTGTTTTCTAGTGTATATATTACCATTCATACACTTTTAACTGAAGCTACATGGAAGATGTAAAAGCAGGATTCAGTGTTGTCTTAATGTATCTTTTATATTTGTTAAATTGATAGCACAAAGTTAGGAGTGTGATTACTATTCTTAGAGATTGTTATTACATGTCAGTATGTCTCTGATTTAATATTTTAATCCTGTAATTATCTTGGGAATAGAACAGGAAAGCTACTTTGCAAATGTAAAAAAAACCTATATCATAATTTTTGTTATTCTGGCATTTCTTCGCTTTTTTACTATCCCAAGAACCTAAACATGGAAATACCCTTGGATTATTTCTATTTCAGTTTACATTGACTGGGTTCAATGTAAAGAGATTGAAGATAGTTTGAAGAAGATAATTTTTACTCTCAAGGAACTAACAATCTAGAACTACAAATTGTTCAATATGATAGCCTTTAGCCACTAGTGGCTTTTTTTATTGTTGTTGTTTTGTTTTGGGCTTTCTGAGATAGGGTCTTGCTAGGCAGTTTCAGGCTGGCCTTGAACTTACTTTGTAGCCCAGGCTAGTCTCGAACTCACAACAATCCTCCTGCCTCAGCCTCCCAAGTGCTGGGATTATAGGAGTGACTAGTGGCTATTTTAAATTAAATTAAAAATTTGTTCCTAGCCCAGTGTGGTGGTGCTTGGCTGTAATCCCAGCACTCTGAGAGTCTGCAGCAGAAGGATCCAACTTCTAGCTCCACCTGGGCAACTGTGGGCAAGTTAATGAGACCCTGTCTCAAAATTTAAAAATAAAAGGGGACTGGGAGCTCAATGCACATGCCCTGGGTTGAATCCCCAGTACTTAGGGAAAAAGTCAGTTCCTCAGACATATTATTAGCCACATGTCAAGAACTCAGTAGCCACAATAGCCTGGTGTATTAGACAATGCATATGTAGGCTATTTCTGTCACTGCAGAACATTCTATTGAATTGTGCTGGTATATAAATCATGTGAAGGTCAGACAAGTCAGGGAAAAGGAATTTCACGCAAAAAAAATCAGTGGGAAGTATGACGAGGGGAGGGGAGGCATTTAGATGATTTCTGCAAGAGATTCTCATTTAAGAGACATCATGGTGTTTTTAATAAATAAGATAATCTCGATGCAGAAAGGATGTGGACTTTACTGAGGAAAATCAATGTAGGGTAGATGAGAAGG
>RJWT010055969.1:0-10093 GCA_004365215.1 Cuniculus paca
GAAGGGAGGAAGCAGGAACAGCAAACCCTGGGTTTTCGTTTTCTAAATTTATTAAGAGTTGTGTTTTTTAAAATACTCAGTGTGTGTGTGTGGCACTGTGCTGTCCCTCCTGGGGAGTGGGTGTTTGAGAGGCCTTGCAAAGATGCTACCTCCTGGGATTTAACAGCTCAGCTGGGTGAGAGAACCCCAGGTTTATTTCTGTGTCCTATGCTCCCATTCTTCAGTGAGAGGACAGAGGTGGAGTACGTGTGTATAATGTTTGCACATATTATATGTGCATCTGTGGTATATATGTAGAAGTTTCTTGTTGGCAGTGCATGGAGGGTGGAGTTGTTTACCCTTTTATAATTTCTGAACTAGATCTTGCATTCCTTTTGTGTAAACTGGTTAACAGACCAAAGGGAAGAGGGCTGAGAAATTACCATACCATAGTCTGGTCCTGCTTTGACCCAGCTGCTTGTGCTCTGAGGAACTTGTTGGGACCACGACTGGGCCTGGCAGCTGGTTAGGGGAGCCCCCACTGTCCATGCTGTCTGCCTGCCTTACTTCCTATGTCAGGTTCCAGTCAAGAGCCTGCTGCCCGGGGTCATCTCCCTAAGTGGCCCCCGTGGCGTTCTGCCTGGGATGACTTGCAGCTAGTGGAGAATTTTGCTAAAGTCTCTCATGGGGCTTTAAAAAAATGTTCTTAACTACTTGCACATGGACTGGGAGAATCAAAGGGAAGGTGGACAGGAAGAGGAGCATCCACAGAGGCCCTGGAAGGCTTGGCCTCTTCAGTCTTTGTCTCCCTGAACATGGCGGATGTTGCCCATAAAACATGGATGGAATTTTGGACACTACCTTCAGATGGGGTTCTGGATGTGCCTACCTTGTGGGGGGCTTCTGAGAACATCCCTAGGAGCCTGACTGCAGTGGCAGTGACCTTGAGGTAGGGACAGGCAAAGGGCCAGGGGTCCCAACCAGCTCCTTTCCAGTAGCCACTAGTAGGGGCCCACATGCTGCTGCCCCTCCAGCATGGCTGGGCCCTGCTACTGGACCCTGGGGGACAGGGAGGAGGACTTTCAGAGTCAGGAAAACAAGGCTATGGTCTCTGTGCTGGTCTAGATCACTTCCGACTGCCTGTTTCCTCTTCTGTCAAAGAAGTAGTTTGAATCAGGCAGTTGGGCAGACCTAGCCTACCTGAGGTTAGTAAGCACTGCGGGTGGCCAACTCATGAAGACTCACTTCTATCTTCAGCAGGGACCAGCTCAATTTTCAGGTTTCAATAAACTCTGGTTTTAAATCTCAATTTGTCACTCGTAGCAGAAGTTGAGTGACATTAACTCTGAGGATCAGGACACCCAACAAGCTAATGTGCATGATGTGCTCAGTGCAGGACCTGGCACATATGAAGTGTAATCAACATGTATGGTGAATGTTTAAATAAAAAAGATTACAGTAAAAAACACATTGATATTAATCAGCTTCAGAATAGTCCCCCTTGCTTCAAAAATTTATCCCGTCATTCTTACCACTTCCTGAGGCAGTTCTAGAAGTCCCTTTTGTGTGTTTATGAGATATAATAAAAGAAATACAGTACATGCTGCTGCTGAGTGCCCGACAGTAGAAAGGCGGGCTCATAAACTTCGTGTCTTTGTCTACCTTATTCACCAGGTTTTGTACCATACAATTGGCTCTTCACCAAAGTCAAAATGACCCTCAAATGTAAACATTTTGAATCAGTTCAGGGCACTGAGGCAGCCACAGGGGTGCAACTAAAGATGCAAGGGCAAGCAGAGACCCTGACATAACACGGGGATTTGGCAGCAAATTTATTTTATGTCGATGGGCACTGATCGAGATCATTCCCAAAATATCAGGCCCTGAAGGCTCAGGGAGGAAGGTTTCTATGGCGTTGCAAGCAAGAAGGCAGTACTTGGCTGTCTTTGATTGGTTCCTACAATATGCATCACAGTGACCAGCTATGCCTCACAGTGACCAGTCGTCTCTAGGAGATGGCAGTAACAGAAACTGTAACAGGAACTGTTACCTGGGCAACTAACAAACTGGCTGAGAGGCATTTTCTGCTATAAAGACACTCATGAAAGAAGACTTCTAGAACTGCTTCAGAAAGTGGCAAGAATGATGAGATGAGTGTGTTGGAAATGAGGGGCAGTATTTTAAGGGGGATTAATGACAATGTGTCTTTTATTCTAATAATCTAAAAATTAAAAAAAATCACATTCACTGTATTTTTTGATCCCACCGCACATAGGCTCTTAAACAAATAGGTTTCTTTCCCAATTTCCTTTTTCCTTGTTTCCTCCCCATTACTCACTCTTACATTCTTTTCATTCAGTTGCTGAGCCAACTTAGATAACTGTGTTAAGTTGATTCCTTCTCTAAATGGTGCTTCTACTCTTGTTGTGCTGAAGGTTGCCATAAGTCCCAGCTACTTCTTGAAGGTTTGCATTGTCTCAAAATCCATCTGGAAGGCGCCATTCATTACAGACAATGTCCCTTAAATATGGTTATGTATGGTGGCAGATCTTAGTATAGGTGAAAAAAAGTCACCTTTGATGTTAGATCAGTGTAGGACAGAACGGATTTCCCTTTTGTATTTTGGTATCAGAAAACTCAGTAAAATTTTGTTCTCCAGAGCTGTAGTGTTGGAAATTCTTTTTTGGGGGGTGGGTATAGCAAGTTGAACTCAGGACTTCATGCTTGCTAGGTAGGCACTGCACTGCTGAGCTCAATCTCCAGCCTTGTCTGAAATCCTTGTACCATCCAGTGTATTTTTACACATCTTTCCAGGAAACCAGAAGTTGGCCAAGTGTGAGAAAGGGGCCCATTTCAGTGCTTGGGGAGGATCTGTGCTTGTCTCTAGGAGAATATTATCAGGCTGATTGTCTTATGTCCTTTCTGTCAACTCAGAGTACACATGCACACACACACACCACCGAAGTTGCTTGATGCCAAGGAGCCTATCATTCAACCTAGCACACCCAGCATAGCATACGTGGTGTCTGAAACTTACACTATGCCCAAGAAACACTTGTTGAATCATGAGATGAGTAAAAGAACACACAGTTAAACAGAGCATTTTAGGCCAGGTGTCTATTTCCTTCTCCTTCCCTTACTACTCTGTGGGTTTTGATCTTTTACAATGAGTGCATATCTTTTTATTATAAACACAACTTTAAAGCACTTTGGAATTGCTCGGGCGTGGGGTAAATGAAGAAGTAAATAATTACACAAAACCTTCTTTGCAAACCTCCATCAGCGAGGCCATGGGGCTCGAGAATGGGGACCCTGGAGTAAACAGGGTGTGCACCTTCATCCCGGTCTGTCTCTGAGTGGCCGTGGGGACCTGGGCAAGTCCTTCACCGTCCTGACCTTTGCAGCCCTGCATTTGAAAGGAGACAGTGTCATCTCCCTTGGACAGCAGAAGGTCACACAAAACACAAGAAGGTCACGCGAGAAGGTGAAGTGCTAGGCCCAGGCCTGGCACTGGCTGAATCAGCTGCAGCCATCCCCCGTAGTTCCATAGCGCAAGTATGGAGTTCTGCGCTTTCAAAGCGCTGTCTCCCAGGCATGATCTCGTCTCATTCTTGCAGGGACGATGTCAAGCAGGCCAGGCAAGGTTTCCATTGAATTCTCTGTGAAAAGTGTGAGGGCCAGAGAGGTTAAGTGACAGGCAGGAGCTCGCACAGCGTGTCAGCGGCACAGCTGGAAGGAGAGCTGCAGGCTGGGGACCCAGGTCGTGCTCTCTGGCCTGTGCCAGGCGGGAATGCTGCGATGGGTTGTGTGGCACAATTGGCACCATCTCTGAAGTTTGCTCCATTGCAGACTCCAACCAGTCCTGCCGTGGACTCGGAGAGCACCTGGCTTTCTAGTGAGGCCACCTTCGCCCTCGGCTGCCATGGTCTGATGGCGTCAGGGAGAGACGGGGCCATTGTTGAGGACTCAGTCTCTGGGGCTAGGTTCAAAGTCAAAGGCTTCAACAGGCGGCTTTGGAAAGACAGCAGTGCTGACACAGCAGAGGGGCAGAGGCCGTGCGTGGAGAGGAAAGGTTCTGAAGCCACCTCCGAAGCTGAATCCTGTACACACCCTGGAGCGGGCACTGGACACATGCACAGATGGCATTTAGAACTTTCCAAATGTGAATCCTGTACAAAATCAAACCCACATTCAAGGGCCTTTAAAGCACAGCCTATGTATTCAGCCGCTCTTTATGAAGCCCTGGCCGATTTATAATCTAGGCAGCAACTTCTCCCATGCTGCTGAGAGCTGGCTGCCTGCCCTGCGTTAGAGGGGCAGCATCTCTCTCTGCCTGGATAGACTGGGTCTCAGCCCCTGGGCTGGGTGACGAAGGAGGCCTGCAAGATGCTCCTGAGTGAAGGAGACAGGTGGGCACACAGTGGCAGTGAGAAAGTGTGTGTGACCTACCTGCCGACCTCCCACCACTCTGATAGCTGACTTCCCCTGCTTTGTCCTCTGGAAATCTCTCCTGGCCAGGAATCTGAGATCTAGCTCATGATATTTATTTACTTGGAACCTCACTTTTTGTTTTCTTGAGACAGAGTCTCACACTGTACCTTAGGCTGGCCTCGAACCACTATGCAGCCCAGGCTGGCTTTGAACTTGGGGCAATCCTCCTGCCTCCGCCTCGGGAGTGCTAGGATTACAGGTGTGCACCACCATGCCCAGGTACTCAGAGCGTTTCATCCAGAGCTGACTATGTGCTGATGCTGGGAATTCCAAGGCAAAATGCCCCTTGAAAGTTCCTAGCAAGGTGGAGCCTGCAGTCTGGGCGTTCCCTTGCGGTGTGTGGGAGATTCGTCCAGAGACACCTGCACGTTAGCCCTTTCTCTACACCTTCCAGGGAGCCTGGAAGAGCCGTTAGCCTCTCTGGGAAGGCCCTTGAGCCTGGCATACCTTCTTTTCCTTTGAGTAGGCAGGCTGTTCACTGAAGATTTTAAATCTGGTCTAGGGAGCAAATCCCTTTCCTGCGACTTGGGGGAATGCATGCAACTCTGCTGTGGCTTCCTGCGAGAGAATGGCTCGGGCCTGCGGGGCTGTTTCTCCCACTTCTGCTGGGAAGCGTTTGTACTAATTATTTGCCGCCTCAGTTACATAACCAGGCTTTTGTCAGCGGTTTTCTGGTGGGACCTTCTGTGAAGTTGGGATTTGCTGTTTAGCAAGCATTTCTGATGAACACTCTGGAAAGTGCTTGATGCTGAGATTGTGCCTCTGCCCCTCGGGGCCTCGAGTGCTGCTTGGTGCTCACCCTGCACCCTCACTCAGAGCCCTTGCAATGTATGCACTCTGGACTCTCGGTTTACAGGGCAGCTCTTTGTAAGGACAACAGGCCCGGGAGAAACTGAGTCATCTGGAGAGGCGGGGCTCAGCACATCTGACTCTGGCCACCACTGGGGAGAGGACGATTTATTGGAAAGGGACAGAGTATGCCAGAAAAAGTGATCCTTGTAGGAAGTACCCCTGTCACTTGCGCCCAAGTTTGGATCCTTTTGAGAAATGTAAAGCTTAAGCTTGAAACCCCATTAACTAAAATCTCATTAGTGGCAGTGATAGCAGCTACTATTAATTGAGTACTTTTTAGGCAGCAGACACTGGGCATTTAACATGCATTATCTTATTTAATCCAGTTAACAGTCCTCTGAGGAGGTGTCATTTTTCTTTCTATGATACAAAGCAGGGGAACTGAGGTTGCAAAAGGTTTACTACTTTGTCTGAGGCACTTGATTGTGCAAGTGACAGCGCTGGTGTAGAGGGCAAGGTTTGCACCCAAGGCTTCACGTTTATCAGCTTGATTGCTTGTTCATTTTTACAAATGTACGCATTGGATGCCTTCCCACGTCCAGCACAAGGATACAAATGAGGTCTCTGGAGAAGCTCAGAGCACAACGGCTGGGGACCCTTATTTGATGTGGATAGCGTGCGTGTAGGGTAAGAGGATATGCACAGCACATAGCAGTGGGATGCTCCAAGGAGATGACACATTAGGGTTCTCCAGAGAAACAGCCAATAGGATATATGTGAAATGAAATTCAGTATAAGGAATAATCCCGCATGATGACGGGGGTTGAGAAGTTCCATGATCTGGCATCTGCCAGCTGGAGACCCAGAAGAGCGGTGATGTAAGCTTAGTCCAAGTGCAAGGGCTGAGACCCAGGGCACTGATGGTCTGAGCTCCAGTCAAAAGGCAGGAGAAGACTGATGCCCCATCTCCAGCAGGCAAGCAGAGAGACAGCGTTCAACCTTCCTTTGACTTCTTACTCTACTTGGGTCCCCAGTGCACCGAAGGGTGCCTAACCTCACTGGAGAGGAGGAAGATCTTCTTGACTCACTCTATGCTTCAAATGTGAAGCTCTTCTGGAAGTGCAGAAGTAACGTTGAACCAGATGTCTGGGCACCTGATGGCCCAGTCAGGTTGAGACATACAAGCGGCCATCACAGTAGCTGAGTTTTGGTGACTGTTGGTTGATATACAGAAAGGCTTAGGTGGCTTCTTGGAGGTGGTGGGTACAAAGACAAGCAAGAGATGCCAGGCAGAGCAGGGAGGGGCGTCTGGAAGGAAGGCCATGTGCAAATGCACAGGGAGGTGAAACGATTGCTGCCTCTCAGCACCCTGGGTGTTTAGTGCACCTGGAATCCTAAAGCCAATGGGATGCTCTTATATTTGGGGGAGGCTCCTGTGACTGAGGGTGAGGGCCTAAGTGTAAAGACCAGCAGAAAGATATTTTATCAGCTTCAATGCCCAACATCCATCTCTGCTATCCTTAAATGCTACTCTCGCTCTTTAAAACTTAAAGCCCATTTTGATATCATGTCCCGTTTGACATTGGTGTCATACTGTGCTGTGGTCTGAATGTATGTCCCTCCCCAAACTCCTATGTTGCAACCAGACCCCACAGGTAATGACATCAAGATGCGGGACCTTTGGGAGGTGATTAGATCAAGATCAAGAGGGTGAGTACAATGAGTACCCTTATAGAATAGGCTTGGGAGGACATCTTTCTTACCTGTGAGAGCACATGGAAGACACCATCCACGGGGAAGAGACCTGCGCTTGTTTGCTGGCATCTTGATCTTGGATTTCCCAAACTCCTGAACTATAAGCAGTACATTTCTCTTGTTAATAAATTATTTGGTCTAAGATATTTTATCGTAGTCTCTTAAATAAATTAAGACCTGCCAAATAAATTAAGACCTGCATTAAGCTCTCAGAAGCCGCTAAACCCTGCTGAGTACTCTGGAGGGTCTGAGATTCCTTAACTCCTTGCAAACCTCCTGCTGGTCTTAGGACATAGGAAATGCCCATTAAACTTACTTCTAACTTGTCTTCTGTTCTTGTCCTTCCTGTCCATCCCTTCACCTATGTGACACTGAGCAATGCTACCCCTAGACTGGACGTTGGGAATTATATAAAAATTAGATCACATGTCCAACACATCTTGCTAAACTCCTTTGATGTCCCTTTTCATAAAATCCCAAACAATAGGAGGAAACTAGGAACAGCCAGAGTGAACTTTGGCTACCGATACTATTATAGCAAAGATGGCTGGGTAATGTATGAATTCAGATTTCAAACTCGCCATCATGTCCCTCCATCACACACCTGCCTCTGTCTCAGCTGGAGCTGATTTTCTTTCCACACCCTACTACTTATGTGCTTGGCTGGAAAGATTTAATATCATAAAGAGGTCAATGCTGCTTGTGTTAATTTATACATTTCACACAATCCCAATAACATATCAAGTATTCTCCCCTCTGGAGCTAAACAAAGTATTTTAAAGTTTGTATTAAAAATAAACAAGTATGAAATCTGAGATATATCTTAAAAAAGAAGATAGCAGTATGAGGAGACAATCTGAAAACACTGAGTAGTCTCAGTTGTTAAGGCTTTGTGGTATTGGCATAGATACCAATGGGTCAGAACAGCAGAACCAAGACAGGCCAGGAATATAAGGAAGAAATTAGTAAACGGTACAGCTGGCACCTCAAAGCAATGTAGTGAACACGAACTTTTAATAAACGTTGCTAGGACAATAAGCCAGTCATTTTCAGAAAAAGATAAATTTGACTCCATACTTCATACAATACATTGAGAAACACCCCTCAATGTAGCAAAGATTTAAAAGTTAAAAACAGACATAAACTAGGCATAGGGATGAATGCTTGTAATCCCAGCACTTTAGGAGGCCAAGAAAGGAAAATATCAAGTTTGAGTCCACACAAAGAACTTAGCAATTTAGTAAGATCATGTCTCAAAATAAAAAAAATTTAAAAGGGCTGAGGATGTAGCTCAGTGCAAAGACCATGGGTTCAATCTTCAATACACAAAAACACGCAAACAACAGTGACAACACCCCCCAAAAAACATAAAAATACTGTACGGAAATATAAGGGTCACAATGGGTGGGGGCAGCCTTCTCACTATGATTCAAAGTCTAGAAAGAAAAATGGATAAAAAAACTGAAAAGAATTTCTGCATGTCCAAAACACCATATGCAGAGGCAAAAGTCAAATGACAAACTGAGGGAAACAGAATTTGCAATTCATATCACAAAGAGGTAATCCTTCTAATATAAAAAGGACTTAGAAATTGAGAAGATCAGTAACCCAGTAGAAAAATGGGCAAAGGACGTGAACATTGAATTCACACACACGAAAAAAGAAATGCAAATGGTCCTTTACCCTGTGAATAGATGTGCAACCCATTCATAATAGGAGACATGCAAATCAAAGCCACACTGCAATCAAATCAAAACCATTTCTTTCCTTTCCCATTAGGCCGAAATCCAACATTTTGACAAAACACAGTAGTGGCGAAATTGTAGGGAAGCACATGGGTCCTGCTATCGCTGGAAGAGTGTGGTGTCCAGATCTGAAGTGCATGACCATCCCACTCCTTACCCTGGAGGACAGCAGCGCATCCCCATGGCTGACCTCCCATCTTGCAGACAAACCTGGTGGGTGGAACGCCTGTCTCCAGCAAGCCAATGGCTTGTGTACAATTTTGTTTCTATAACTGGCAAGATGAAAGGATATAACTTTATTTCTATTTTTAAATATGGAATTACACAGTGATCTTGAACATACCTTTTCAAACTCCCGTCCCTTCTCCCCATGGGTCCAGATAGCTCCGTGGACTTTCCTCTGCATCTACCCAGAGATGTCCTGCTCCAGCCTCCTAATCTCCTTCAAGAGGAACTAGTGCAGGAGGCTCGCAGGAGGGTTCTTTGGTTCTGCTCCTCTCCCAGGACTCCTCCACCTTGCAGAGAAAATGCAGGGGGAAAGCCAGTGCTTAGAGGTAAGATGGGCTTTCCATGACAGCCCAGTGACCCTGGGGATTTCTTGGTTCTAGGCCAACTCTCCTCCTTTCTGGAGCTGTCCTCCCTGTCCCATAGGGTGTGGTGGCAGGCTCCTCTTTCCTTCCCTTGCTGACCTGGAATCTGGGCACACAGCCTCTTTTGTTCTTAGGGGCACTGTCACCCAAATCATGACACGGGAGAGGTTCAGAGGCTGGGGAAATGAGGTTGGTCTTGGTCTTTGGACAACAGCCTTTCGGATGTTTCTGAGAGGCCACCTAGAAGTTAGGAGGATGTTTGTGGGGAACGGGAGCCAAGCATCAGCCCCTTAAATTGCTAGGAGGCTGAGTGTTCTGCCAGGAGGACCCAGGAGGGGCCCTGGCTCAGGCAACCAGACTCTCCATGGAGCCGTAGCCAGAGGGGTGGCAGGCGTGCTTAGGAGCTGTGCAAGTCCTCTGATGCCAGGCCTTTGCCCCAAAACTCTTGTGCTTTGATTTTTCAAATTATTTTTGTTTATTTTTTGTATTAGAGGGAAAGTTTTGTTTCCTTACTGCTTCACCCTGAAATGCCCAAGGAGTAATGAGAAACTGCCTTGGAAAAACTTTAAGGTATGCTGTTAACAACTGGGATTTAAAATATGCTGTTAACAACTGGGAAATGGGAGGCAGATCGGATCTGCCCAGCCCCAGCCTGCGGTAGGCATCTGGTGAGAGGCCCTGGCTAGAGCGGCTTCCTGTCTGCCCACCACCCCATCTCCCTGCTGGGCCTGAAGCCCGCCC
>RJWT010055970.1:0-10086 GCA_004365215.1 Cuniculus paca
AGTGGGTAGAGGTGCCTCTCAGATCCTTAGAGGAGGAGCTGTCCCTGAGGGCAGGGACCCTGTGGAACCTGGGCCCCACTGCAGATCTAGGGCCGAGGGAGCTACTGTGGGCATTTGGCAGAGGAGGGCAGGGCTTGGGGTGTCTGTGGACAGTGGCAGTACTGGATAGAGGTGGTGTGGCTTGGGCTACTGCCCACAGGGGAAGCTGTGTAGGCCAAGGGACCCAGGTATCCTCTGTACCCGCCCCCACCTGGCTGCTGGCCTGGCCCCGACAGCCTGTCCATTCCAGCCTCCCTGGAGGACCAGCTGGCATTGTGAGGCGTGATGTGGGCGTACCCCAAGCCTAGATGGGCAGGTGGGCGTTCCACTGCACTGTCCCTATGGCCTCGACTGCTCTCATGGGAAACCTGGCCAACAGCCTGCTCAGGAGAAAAGAGCTGGAGAGGGGTGAGGGGTGAAAGTTGAGGTTTCAGAAAATCCCTATAAAAATGAAAACAAACCATCCGTCTTTCTCCCCGGCGTCTTACCCTGCCAGTGCCCTTTGTGGATCCTGCCCCAGGTCGATGGGGACAGCAGCTCTGAAACCTAATCCAGCAGCCGGCCAGGACCGCCACCCCCACCGGGTGTGCACCGTCCGAGCTGTGGAGGAGTGGCTGGAACCAAGAGCAGAGAGCACTTTGGGGTCTCTTCCCCACTCGAGCAGCCAGCCTCCTCCCCCTTGGCCATCGAAGCATTTCAAAGCAATTGTAAAAACTATATGAACCCCATCGAAGAACTGCTACAACAATGTTTATACCCAGCATTTGAAACAAAGACAGTGACATTATAAATAATTGTAGATGATGAAGATAGGCAAGGAAAAATAACATAATTAAAAGAATTTTACAAGATGGACCGTTCACAAAGATGGATGGAGTAACACAATACGTTAAAAATATCTGCAATTAACATAAACACAGCGCTGTGGACAGGAACCATCTGCTGGCCAGCTCACCCTGGGCTGGGTCCCCTGTCATCCCCGTAGGGCGGGCCAGGGGCTTCTCTGGGTGGCCACTGTGACTCTAGGTCCCTGGAAGAGGCTGAAGAGGGGCCTCTGCCACGGCTGTGGGACCTATCTCTCCGGGACCTATTCAGAAGACAGCACGGAGCGGGAGAAGCAAGGGAGTATCATGGTGCTTCCTGTGGGGCCTCCCGACCCCAGGTGCACTGGCCCAACTGCTGTCCCCAGGTGCCTCTCCATCTTGGTGCTTTGACACCAAGGTGGTTTCCCAGGGCCCCGTGACCACTCTGCATGTTGGTGGATGTGTTCTGTGCTCTGCCCCACCGCAGGGTAGCCACTTGGTGGCTGCTCTGTCACTGCGTGCCACAGGCCAATTAACTGGTAGCTTCCGTCTGGGCCAGGCGTGTGGTGTAGGGAGAAGGTGGGGACACAAGCAAAGGAGAACAGGGCCTGACGCAGGGGCACAGCTGTGGGGGCTGGGCGCCTGCTCCATGACACCTGTCTGAGGCTGACGCACAGCAACAGAGGCCAGTGCATGTATCTGTGTGACTGTCTAAAGTATTTGTCTGTTTTCGGCAGCACTGGGAATTGAATCCAGGGCCTTTGCCCTATGCTCCATCCCCAGACCCTTTTTTATATTTTGAGACAAGTTCTCACCAAGTCACTAAGTTGCCCAAGCTGGGCTCAAACTTTTGATCCTGCCTCAGTTTCCCAGAGTGCTGAGATTACAGGCATACACCACCATGCCCAGCTTAAATTTTATTTTTAACTGAACTAACCAGTGCCACACAGGAGCACAGACAACCCATAACCATCAAGGTCCGCCGAATGGGAACTCAGCTTAGGCTCCTGGTTTCTCTCACAGACTCCCTCACCTTCTCTGTAAGCGAAACTCAGAGGCAGCCAGGCCCACCCACCGTTGTCCCTGGAGGTAACTCACTCTCCTCCTCCTGTGGCTTCATCCCCCTGTGTTTTCTCTTCCTCATCCATGTGCCTCCCGAGAATCCCTTCCCCAAAATGCTTGGGACCAGACATATTTAGTTGTGGAGGTTTTCAGATTTTGGAATCTTTGCATAGACTTTACCAGTTGAGCACCCTTAATACAAAAACCCCAAAGCTGAAATGTCTCCAAATCCTCTGTATTTCAGGTCTTACAGCACTTTTGGATTTTGGACTTTTGGATTACAAATTCTCTACTCTTGTGTGCTTTGTGTGTGTGTGAAATTTTCACATGTGTGGCTACACAATGAACTGGGTGTTGTCAGCGAACGCTTGCTGTTTTCTTTGTGGAACTTACCATTCTGGTTGGCACGTTTGCTAAATAGACCAGCTCATACACCTGGTACCTATCTGAGGACACTCAGGTCATTGCCACCTGCCACTGGGCAGAGAGGCAGGTGCAAATCCTCCTGGCCCGGTCCCAGAAGCAGAGCTGTGTGCTCCTGGGATGTGTGCACCTGAGGCATGGAGGCTGTGGGTGGTGGTGCCATCCATCCTGACATCCCATCCCAGTGACATTTGCATTCTCTGATCTACTGTTCCTTGCCAATTTGATGCATGATCTGGTTTCTCCCCCGATGCGGTCCTTAGCCTGATTTTTCAGAGGCCTGCACTGAACCACAAGTCCCAGGCTCTACAGGAATTCTTCTGGCCTTCTCTGCGCAGAGGGAACGGGGCTCCTGAGCACCTCGCTGGGGGTGAAGGGAGGCCTGCAGGTTTGCTTGGAATCCAGGTCCCTCTTGGCTTTGTCTGGTTTTCTGCTGAGGGTGGAGCCCCGTGGCCTGGGGTGCTGAGTCCCTGTTTGCTGAGAACCCCAAGGTGGTCACTTCACGGCCCTGGGGTCTGTCCCAGTGTTTTCAGGAAGAGGACTGGGAGTGAGCCAAATATCTGGACACTCACTGAATATCTCCTTTGTGGTTGGCACCTTCCTCTGAGTGGTCACCTTTATTGTGAGTGGAAATGGACAGTAATGACTACTTGAAGGGAATGATCAACCAGAGAGTTGGAAACCAGCCCCCAAACTGGGCCTTCCCCAAGCAATAGGATGAGTTTTCCTGAGGTGAGGGTGAGCTTGGGTCAAGGCCAGGCTAAACCTCGCAAGACCCCAAAACTCACATCCTACAAGGAGCCTTCCATGTCAGCAGGCTCTGGGGTTCACATGTGCTGGTGAGAGACTCCCCAAAGATGAGCTCCAGGGAGGAGAAGCAGAGTCCAACCAGCTCTGGCTATGATTCAGGACACACGTGTGGACAAGGAGTGCATTCTGGGCCAAGATGGAAGAGGAGATGCCTGTGGCTGGGGTCAAGGGTTGGGGGAGGAAGGCAGAACATCGAGGAGGCTTCGAAGGAGGGGGAGTGGGAAGACTGTAATGGACGAGACATAGGATACAACGGACAGGGCAGTGGGAGGGAAGTAGGATGCAGCGGGCAAGGCAGTAGAATACCTTGGGAGAAATGGGATGCAGTGAGAGAGGAAATGGGATGCAGTGAGAGAGGAAGTAGGACCCAGTGGAGAGGAAATATGAGTCAGTGGAGAGGAAATGGGGCACAGTGGGAGAGGAAGTGGGTTGCAGTGGAGAGGAAGTGGGGCAAAGTGCAGAGGAAGTGGGATGCGGTGGAGAGGCCCCCTGAGCCTGGAGGTAGCTCTGCTGGGAAATGAGGTGCTGGCCGCCACGTGACCTGGCCTTGTGCTGCCTGGAGTCAGAGCCAGGACCAGAGCCAGATATGGGGTAAGGAAGGGAGTGTGTGAAGCAGAGGTACAGGGGTACAGAATCAGACCTGCAGTCTCCCCAGGAGCAGCCGGGAGACTGACGGCCAGTTCCACCCAGGGCCCATGTGTGTCCAGGGTGTCCACCTGCGTGTACGCGCCTGCGTGCACTTGTGTGCACTGGGGCTGTGACGGGAGGGAGGTGAGTGAGAGGCCAGCTTCCTGACAGGGCAGTTGTAAAACATTCATAAAACTTTTATTGGACTTGCCACCCTTCCAGATAAATATTTTTCGATTTTATGAGCTTGTTTTAGGGCCCTGAGCTTAATCCTGGCTTTGTAGCTGCCTTTAAAAAAAATTAAATATTGTTTTGGCTGAAGGAGCCCCCGCCCCAGCCGCCCAAGGCAGCCTGCACTCTGAGCTCGTAAATTCCTGCCACTCTCAACTCTTGCCCTCTCCCTGCGCGGTCGCAGTTAGTGCCAGGCGAGCCTGAAGGAAGGGGGAGAGAGGACACAGCTTCTCCTCCTCTACTGCCATGTTCCCCACTGCCCCATCCTTGTCCTTGTCCTGGAAGGAACTCTGATCCAGTGCAGTGTCTGAGAAAAGCCGCAGTCAAGGGGCTGCCTTGGGGTGGTTACTGTGTCCCCCGAGAGGGCCGATGCCTCTGCTGGCCCCAGAGGTCCCAGAGCTGCCTGTCCCATGCTCCTCCTAGACCCTCTTATCCTTGAGCCTCTGTTGCCACACAGCCTCTGGGCCTCTCTCTTCCACCTGTTGCTTTCCCTTCCTAGCCCTGATGGCTATCAGACGTTTCTGCTGTAACCGCTTACTGGTTCTGAGTCTGTCCCCTTGCAGACGTGATGTTCACACCACTGTACCCACTCCAGGGCCAGGGCCAGGGCCCTCACACACATATGGCATCTGTGACCTGCAGACTGTACAGGTGGCAGTGGTTTTGGCCCAATGACAAAGAGCTTGACCTAGTCCAGACTCCAAGTCATGCAGACACTGTTGGAAGCACTTCCATGATAGCAACACACTTTGGCCTTCCAAGACTCCCTGGAGGACAAGAACAAGAGCCGCTGCCCTTTTGGGCTGGGCTACCCAGCAGGGACCGAGCTGACACTTGGCCTGGGACAAGCCCTCACCTGGCAGGCATCAGCCAGGACCTGGCAGGTGCCCACCTCACCCGTGACCTGGTGCTGGCCCTAGGCCAGAGAGGCTGGGGGCTCTGGTGCCTTTAGGGAGGGTGGGTAACACCTCTAGGACCGATGCTCTGGATGGCACAAGAGTCTCTAGCGGCCTTCAGCACGGTATGTGCCATGGAGGGGCACCTGAGGCAGGGGACTGTGGGGGCAGGGCCTCTGGGCGTGCAGACCAGCTGGAGATTCGGGAGGTGGCTCTAAGCTTGGTCTTGGAGGGAGGTGGGGCAGGACTGGGAAGGCTGTGCTCATGAACAGGCCATGGGGCACTGAGAGGCAGGTGGAGGTGATTTGGGGCTCCCAGGAGGACAAGTGCCCCGGGGTGGGAAGCGCAGAAAGAGGCTGGGGTGAGGATGCCACTCCCGCTGGGCAGCTGTGGCACGGACCCTCAGAGCCAGGGGGCAGATGGGGCTCAGGCCCAGCCCGAACAGGGACATTGCTGGAGTGCGGGCCCCAGGCCATCCTGTGACATTTGTGCTGTGGTCCTATGCCTACCCCCATGTTTTTATCTGTACACACACACACACACACACATACACACACACACACACCAGGAGCACCAGTGGCTAGGTAGGGTGGAGTAGCTACAGGACCCTCCACAAACAAAGCTGGAGCTGAGGGGACAAGTCCAAGGCCAGGCGTTGAGGGACAGCACCAGGGAGCAGTCCCAGTCCCTGTCCCCAGCATCCACATTCCACATGCCATGGGGCCTTCTAGGCTAAGTCTTCCCCATAGTCTGAGGAGGTGGTGCTGTCCCCATGTCACAGACAAAATAACAAGGCCAGAAGGACACAGGCCTAGCCGAGGTTGACCGCACAGTGCAGCCATGACCCAGAAGAGTCCCATGCCTCCCAGAGCCCTGGACTGCTCTGAGCCCCAGCACTCAATGGCTTAATGTGGAAAGGAGCAAGGCTGTCCCTGCAATCACTTCTCCCAACCTGGGGACTCACACCTCGGAGGACCAGGGCACCTGTGTTGGGCTCCCCGGCTGAGTGCCTGTGCTTCAGCTCTGGCCCACCCCAGGCTGTGGCAGTCAGTCTGGGTCCCTCTGGGCACTGCACAGCCACTGTCCCAGAGCCATCACAGTTATGACAAGTCTGCGTCTTCTAGGCAGGCAGTGCAGGGAGCAGCCAGCTAGAGAACAGGGTTGGGGGGCAAGTGCTGCCCTGCAGGTGCAGGCCACATTGTTCAACGGTGACAGTCACAATACTTAAAGCATGTGTGGGGGCGAGTTCTGCCTGCCCTGCAGAGGGTATGGGGTACCCCACAGCTTGGCCAGGCACATACCACCTTGTGACTTATGAGCCAGGGAACAGAACCAGCCTCAGCCTCCTGTGTTCCCTCTGCATTAGTCACCAGTGTCAGAAGTGCCCTAGGACCAGGCCCCATGGAGGCCTACGTTTCTCTTTGGTGAGCAGTGAGGAGCCTGAGTAGGCCAGGGAAGCGCGTCGTGTTCGCTGAGCTGAGTAAGCAATTCACATGTTCTTAGTGAAGGTGGAGGTAGCAGCAGGGGTCTGGCTAAAGAGTGACACTGAGACGAAAGCTGGGGACCCTGGGGTCCTTAAGAGCTTTGATGGGTACAGAGACATTCGTCAGGCCTTTGAGACTAGGGTGGGAGGAGTCATGACACCTGCTCACAGGGTCATGTGGCTCTGCAGAGGATGTACTTGGGGACTTCTGGTGGCCATGGCTGTGGCTGTGCCCACCCATGACCCTGGGGCGTGTTCCTGTAAGCCCCATGGAGATGAGGACCCAGCCGTATCGTTTACGGAATAAATGTGTGTGCCACACTGTCCTTGCCCCGGCACTGAAGGTCCCCCTTGCACCCTGCCTGCCAGAGCCCAGTCCAGGGAGGAATCTCACCAGGGGACTCAGGCAGACAGAGCTGAGAAGGACTGCGGGGAACCTGGGCAACATCCAGAGGGACAGGCTTCGGGTCTCAGCTGCAAAAGCCAAGCAAGGGCACATCCTGTGGGCACCAGGGCTGTGGCTACAGTTGGGGTCAGCCATTGGGACCCCAGGCCTGGCTAGCACTGCAATGAAGGTCACATAGCTGATAAGGAAGAGGAAGGCCAGGGAAGGGCTGTGGGGGCCGCCACCAGAGCACACAAGGACCCTGGTGCATCCTGGCCAGAGCCCCCCAGCACCATCCCACTCAGCCTGAACTGCCTGCAAGAGGCCACCCTCCACCCTGATCTGCTGGCAGAGTCATCTCTGCAGACTGCCAGGACCCCTCCTCGGCCCCCGGCCTACCTGCCTGTGGCTTCCCCTGACTAACATGGTCAGCAGAGGCCTGGCCTGGGTGAATGCACTCAAGTCGCCCCTAGGTGGTCTCCAGGGCCCAATGTGCTGACACATGGACCTTTTGCTCTGTCCTGGGAGGGGCTGGCTGGGTCCCAACTCCCTGCTCTTAAGGGGCACACTGCCTTTGAGGCCTCTGTCCCTGGAAAGCCTCCTTGCATCCTTCTGCTCCCTGTCTAGGGCCTTCTCTGCCCACCCAGGTGCCATCTGTCTTTAGGAAGGGAGTGAGGGCCTGTAGGAACTGTTGGCCATGCCCATGGAGCCAGGGACCCAGGCCTGGAGGATGAGTCAGTGGGCAAGGTGAGGGAAGGAAGCCCCCTGGCCCTGGAGCTGTGGGGACAGAAGCCGGAGCAAGGCCTTCAGGAAGCGCTGTGGGCTGGGGTCCCAAGCAGAGGGGCTAGCACTCCCCGGGACCTCACATTCTGGTGGAGGAGGGTGGAGACTAGCTCTTGTCCCTGACACTGGCAGCTACAGTGAGGACACAGGGGTCTGCTAATCTCCATGATCCTACCCAACACCCCCTCAGCCCCCCGGGGACACAGGTGGTACAATCGGCCTGATTGCCAAGTGAGGGCTCAGCTCAGGGAACACCGGCGGCCGCCTCGAGCCACACGGTGATCAGTGGCGAGTGCAGGCCTGGAGCCCAGATTTCTGGCCGGGCCCTAAGAAGGGCATGCCTGGGGGTCTTGGCAGCAGCCCCCACAGCACTGGGTGGGGTTGCCAGTTGGTGGCAGGAAGCCCCAATTTATAAACATGATCTGGTTACGGGAAAATCGGGAGGGTTTTAGTTTCCATTCAACACAGTGACTTCACAGCCGCACCCTAACGGGAGCGTGGCACCACCTCAGGGGAGGGGGGGTGCGACCGGCCTGGCCTCACTCTGCCCCACTCAGGGATGCAGCAGTGGGAGTTGCCTGAGGTGCTCTGGCTGTGCAGTGGCCTGAGGCCCAAGGTGGCGCTACCCATAGATGGCAGAGCATGACCGTGGTCCTGCCACAAACCCACTTGTACCACATGGCACGTTTAGGGTGGGTGCTGGCCGCTTTTCCAGGCAGCATCTCCTCAGTGCCATGAACCCTGCCAGTGTCCTGAGCTCAGAGTCCCAGAGGCTCTCACTCTGCCCTTCAGGGAGCCACAACCACAGCTGTTGTCAGGGTCACAAGAGGCAAGAATTTGAGCCAGCTGTGGGTAACAGGGGTTGTGCCCAGGTCACAGGTGGGCAGGCTCGAGCGAGCACAGTGCGTGGTCCAGCTGAGGCCCCTGTGTGGAGCTGCAAGGCAGGAGGGTTGGTGGCTGCAAGGTGACACCATCGAGGGGCAGGTGGCATGGGCTGGGTCCCAGAGGCAAGGGAGCCTGGTAGAGGGGGTGCACACCCCTTGGGGACTTGAGTTTATAAGGCACCAGCCGACCTCTCCTTGCACTGTGTTCACTCACGTTGTCTCGATAACTGAGGTCATGGCTGACTGCATTCCCTGGAATGCAGGGGTCATCACAGAGGGGCCTCCCAAGGGCGTGGTCTACCCCCTGCACCCCACTCCTGGGCTGCCTCAGGGGGCCATGCCTGTGTGCCTGGGCACTGCATGCCAGGATGTGGGCCCAGGCAGTGGACAAACTGTCAGAGCCTGCAGTTGTGGGAGCAGAGAGAGAGGACAGCAGGCTGCACCACCCTGCCCTTCCCACCAGCCCGGAGGACAGCGCTGGGTCACCGCCGCCGCCTCTCCCCACGCTCTGGAAGCAGGGCTGGTGCAGTAATCATGGTGCCACACATGGGCCCTGGAAAATGATTGCTCCCCAAGCCTTTGTTCACTCTCATTATTCTGGATGGGTTTTTTTTTTTCCCAAGTCATAAAAATGACATTTTTAATATGTGGAATTTTTTTAAAGAAAAGCAATATGAAGAAGACTTTTATTGTCAATAAGCTCTACCTTTTAAACCAGTTATCTTAGTTTCTGCTCTAGGTATTTTAATTGAAGATTAACTGCTGTTAAAGAGTGTACACATTTGCGGGGGAGCACTGGGGCAGAGTAGTGGGGACAGTGCGGGTGGGGGGGCACCAGGAAAGCCCTGCAGCCGTCCTCAAGGGGCCACCTCCCATTGCAGTCATTGCTGTCCTGAAGAAGCAGGGCAAGGCGCAGAGGCAACCCTGGAGCGCACGGCCCCTCGCCCCCTCACCTTTGAGACCTGGACACGCAGGACAGGGAGGGGGAACAGCGTGTCTGCTGCAGCACCTCGTGCCAGGAACCCCTGAGCATCCTATGACCCCACTGCCTGCAGCATCTGGCCCCCTGTCCACAGACACCTTCCACCACATCATCACTGCCTCCAGGGCTGAGGCCCTTTGCCCTGTTACAAAAGAGCTTGTGTGCCAGCTCCAGGAGCTGGGTGGCCAGCTCAGCCCACAGGTGGCAAGGGTGGCTCCAACTCTTGCTGGACCACTGTCAGCCTGACCCTTGCTTGTGCTGGGAATGTGTCACTTTCCCGACTCCAGCATCCCTCCCCCCACCACTCCATGTCACTATCCATCTGTCTGTCTGCGACTCCCTCCCTCTCTCCCCAGTGCCTTCACTGCTCTCTGCTGTAATCTGATTCTGAATTCGCTGCCACAGCAACCCGAACTGGGTACCAGGCTCCTCTCCTTAACAGCCCCACTTCTGCTTGAGGCAGAGGGTTCCAGTTGCGGTCCCCAGGGGTCACTGCGACACATGGGCTGGGCTTATCCATCCCCAGCGCCCAGCTGGTCAGCAGTAGCAGTAGACCCAGCTGTAGGCAGAGCTCAGGCAACCCCCAGCTGAGGGGATCATGATCCTGGACTCATCACAGCTATTGCAGGACAGCAACACCCACTTGTCCACATCCATCCAGAAGATGCCTGCAGTCCT
>RJWT010055971.1:0-10090 GCA_004365215.1 Cuniculus paca
GCAGCAGGGACATTAGGGTCTCCTAGGAGCATGAACCCCACTGCAATCTGCACACGCAAGGGATCTAGGCTGTGTGCTCCTTATGAGAATCTAATGTAATAACAGAAATAAAATGCACAATGTGATAATAATAAAGTGCACAATAAATATAAATGTCCTTGCACTACCCCCAACCATCCCTTCTCCCATCTGTGGAAAAATCATCTTCACAAAACCAATCCCTGGTGCCTCGAAAGTTGGGGACTGCTGTCTTAAAAGTATATTTTAAAATTCAAGCTTTTTACCAATTCATGGTAGCCATGTCACTCAGACTACTTAGATTGTGCCGAAAATATTCAGGTCGCTGTCCCTGTCATCTGCAATGCCAAAGGGAAGCTGCCAGCTAGGAAAGACAGAGACTTCTCCCTCCCCACGTGGCAGACCCGTCCTGGGCAGCACCCTGCCTGGCTCCCAGCCATTGTATGGTTCATCAACCTCTCAGATCGGTCTGGTCACTGACAGCCTAGATGCTGTTATTTGCCGGGAACTTTTTGTTTGTTTGCACTTCTAGGGGTACTAGCATACAAAACTACCAGATAAAATTCCATCTGTGGTTCATGAAAAGATCTCTTTAAATGTTGCATCACTGCTGGAAAGAAACCTGAGCTCTGATTAAACTCTGGGGGCAAAGTCTCATCCTACAAAACAGAATGCCTACTCTGGTCGTCTAAATCATTTTGCAACTTTGGAACATTAAAGCACTGAAAAGAAGCATCAAACTGAAGGCTCCTGGCACCCCGGAAGGAACCACCAACGGTCTTCTTAATAACATCTTTATCCTTCCATTTCCGTCATCCATCTGGCTAAGAACCAAAGGGAAGGAAAGGGCTGAACCCGAGTCATCGTGCTAAAATGTAAGGTTTGGAAGACACAGGCGGCAGCGTCTAACTATAAGCCAGCTTGGAACAGAATCAGAACAAGTAATTTTAAAAAAATTTGTGAGCCCTTTCAGCTATTGGCTGATGCATCTGTAACATCCACCCTTCTCCAGACTTTTGGCAAAAGAACAAGTTAAAAACAAATGCTTTCAGTTTGCTTAAATGACAGCCCTTGGAAAAACCTACTGACTGATACTGCACACTGAGAACGCTCAGGCTGTTCTCCCTAGGATAGGGCTGCTCAACAAAGCAATTGGAACAAAATAGCCCTTTTCAGACCATAAAATTAAAAAAAAAAAAAAGAATCAAGTGAAGGTAATTAAGAATCTAAGGGAAATGATGGCACAACGCTGGCACAGCTCAGTCCAAAAGGATGCTTAAGAAGTATCTGAGTGTGTGTATACGTGTGTCAGTGATTAAAGAAAAACAAAAAGTCCTACTAATGCCTCCCTTGTGTTTTGTTTTAACAAATGTACACTCTCTCAGTTTCTATGTGTCACTGGATATGCTATAAATTCCATCAACTATTAAAACGTTGTTATACAACAGAAACTGAAGCTAATTAAAATTGAAAAACCATCTGTACTCAATTGAACTTTATCCTAAGCCCTATAACGTTCATTTTTGGTTTGGTCATTCCAACACAATGGCAACTTTGCATTCCAATGCCTCTGAATAATATTAAATCATCTTTTCCTTTTTGTTAATAATATTAATGACACCACTCTCCAGATGTTAAGGTGTCACCAAGAAGGTTCTGCTCATGTAGGGAAATGGTTCAGATGGGCTGCCATAAAAGACAACACTAAATGCCTACGTAAAATAGCTAATTTTGCCAAATATTTAATTGGAAATGACAAGGCAACATAAATATTCATCGGACTGACAGCTAATTGATTTGGTTTGCCTCAAAACTACACTAATGTAAACAGAGGTATTTCAGTTGTGCTTCTGCATTCATAATTGGTTTAGATGTCTACATGCTTTCCCTGGGGCTACGACTTTAATTAGAACTGTGGGAGACAATCAGCCAATCCCGTGCAGGTCCCAGGCAGAGCTGGGATGGTCTGGCTGTTTACCTTTTTCCTCTTTTTTCTTTATTGGCAGGATGCTTTGATAGTAGCCCTGCCAGGCGCTTATTAAAAAACTGTGTAAAAGAGATTTTCATTCAAAATCATTTAACTGCCAGAGCTTTTCCCTGGGACGCCTACCCTTTCTCCTGTTTCCCACTAGGACACAATGGATTACTAAGAATACTTTGCCCTCACACTCAAACTGAGTTTAGTTCTTTAGAAGCACCTAAAATGAGTCAACTGTGCAACCTGCTGAAGGAGACGAGACAGAGGCACCAAGGCCCTGGAGCCCTCTGTGGAACCTGTCCTGGCCACCCAGGCACTGCATATGCGCCAGCCTGCACTTCCCTGCTCTGCGGCAGGCTCTTCATTGTGGCTCACCAAGGTGGACCTTCTGGAAAACTCTGCACTCCGATTCACAGTTGATATTTTTGGGAAGGAAAGAAAAGTGTTCAAATTGAGTACCTTTATTCTTGTATTAGTCTATGTTTGCAACACATAATAATTACCCTCAACTTGGGGAACTGGTGTGTACACATATTGCATCTTAACCCTTTTTACTTTCCCTTCCCTGTCCTTTCCTCTTGTCGCTACCCATTCATAGATCCCTTTCACATCTCCACAAAGCCTACTTTCCTGTTTCCTATCACCTTTTATTTTGCTCTTTAGATAATTTATATTTTGCATTTCACATAAGAGAAGCCATGTAATATTTAATCTTTTGGGTCTGATTTATTTTACTTAGCATTATGGTCTCAAGGTGAATCCATTTACTACAATGACTCAAATGCATCCTTCTTTTTGGCGCATATATATATATATATATGTCACATTTTGTTTATCCTTTCATCTGTTCATGGGCTGCTTCCATAGCAAATATGAGTTAAATCATGAATATGCATGAATCACTGTAATATGATGTCTTTGACTCTTGGGAAGATGTTATAAAAACTGAGCCACCAAAAGTAGAGAATGTAGACAAAACACAGCAAAACCTATTTCAGCTTTGCCTTTGTCCTAACAATTGATGGACAGCTTAATACTTGGACATTCCACGGGAAGGGGACCAAGAAACTTACTGTCTTAGTCTCTTTGTAGAGGAGCCCCATACATAGGACTTCCTGCATGCAGACAGCTTGCCCTTCATTGTAACTTTCTACACAGCAGCAACTTAACAACTCCAGAGACTTGAGACAAAGAAGCACACTGTTTACAACAGATCGATTGCTCACTTAAAGTGAATCCATGGAGGGGCAATGCAGCCGCTTCCTTCTTAGCTTAGAATTTTCTCCAACATGAGAGGACAGCTGGCTCTCAACCTCACAGCACCAGGTCCCCTCGGCCTGGGCACTCCTCACAGAGCACCCCTCGGCTCCTTCTGTTACTGATGCATGCAGCAGGTCGCTCACTTGTCCCAACTGCCCCATTCCAGGAGTGTGAGTGATCTGGCTTTGCTCCCTGAAGGAAGAAAATGTACCCGCTCCTTTGAAAAACATTCCTTCACATTCCATGGCGTGAGTGCAAGTAGATATAATCACAGCACCACGTAATTAGGAGACATGATGCATATTCAAGTGTCCAAGCACATGGGAATCTGGTAATAAACATTAAAGTCCTTTCCTTGTCATGAAGGAATAGTGAGATTAGATTAGTAGAGTATTTCATATCTCTTTCTACCTATTGATCTGTCCATCCCTCCATCTATCATCCATCCATTCATGCATCTGTCAGTCCATCAGTTCATCTATTATCCACCTAGCCATCTATCCACCTATAAAATTAGTTCAGAGATACATTCAAAATGCATCTGTCTTTTCATAGCCAACTTACAGAAATGAGCTCCATGCACTTTAAGTCAGAAGACTCACAGGAGAGATGCCCAGAGAAGGGTAATTCACCGCAGTGTCCAAGTGTAAATTGGCTTCCCCACCACCTCCAAACTCTGTCTATAGAAATGAAGCCATGATTGTCAGTGGGTGGTTGGGGCAACACCAAAAACCCATTCTTCCACCGTAACTCATTATAGATGTCCTGTGGGACTAGATGAAATAATTTTGTGCACTAGCTAGGAATCTCAGATGAGCACTGAGCACACTGCTTTTAAGAAAAGATGATTTCCACGTTTAAAATGATGGTTTACTAATGGCCATATTTTGGGGAAAATTACTACTGGTTCTCACATGAACTTCATTTCCCCTCCTAGCACTCACTGCCCTGTGGTTTATCACATATTTTTCTGTCCACGCACTGTCACATTTTTAGTTGGTCTCACCACCAGCTCCACTGGTCCTGATGTGGGGAGAACCAGCCACATAGCAGATATTCCAGAATGAATGGGCTCATCACAGGCTCACTCGGCCATCTGCAATTTTTAATCTCACCAACTATCTTATGACTGATATTTGGCAAATATTAATTTTAAATATATGCAGAAAGTATTACTAACCAATAAATATGAAGTGTAGTACAACTCCAAATGTTAGCGTTTTTTCAAAAGGTATTTGTTTTACTCTCAAACAGAGTTACATAAATTTTTAGCAAAAAGAAGTTATATACTTACTGCCCCAGTTTTTAAATTCATGGTAACCATTATGATGCATGTTGTGACAACCACAAAAGCACCCTTCTGCCTAACTTCTAATTTCATTATTAAAATATTTGTTGGAGGGACCAAGGCCAAGGATTTAGCTCAATGGCATAAGCACCTGCCTGGCAAGTGCGAGGTTGTGAGTTCCATCCCCAGTGCCACAAAAAAAAGAAACTTGCTGGAATTGCCTAGTGACTTTGCTTTAAGGGAAAGATACATACATGTACTTATTACGTATTTTATTGATTTTTTTGTTTGTTTGTTTTTTGCAATACTGGAAATTGAACCCAGGCCCGCGAGCATGCTAAGTAGGAACTCTACCAACAAGCTACATACCCAGTCCTATCGAATCTTCCAATATTGATAGATCTACACTCATATGAATGTTGCTTCTGTCTAAAGTCAAGAGTTTAAATTTTCAAGTCAGTGGACCCCAATATGTGGAGCATTTAGATGGTCTGATATACTGCTGTACCTCTGTGATGCTTTATTCAAAGCTGACGTGGAAAACCGAAATCTATCTAGAATCGCATTACAGTCCAGATTTGTGCATTTTCAGGGCCACAGATCCCAACACTCTCATCCTTAGGGAACTCTCCTGCCCCTGTGTACCTGGGGGTCCATTCTGAGGAAGGTGTGAGGGCCTCTACTACTCAAGGTTGATCTTTTAAAGGTCTTGCTATGATGAAAATGGTAAAAATCTTCCAGGTTTCCAATCTGCAAAACAAGAAACAGGATATTGTCCATTAATACCATTGTGCAAATAGCTTCAAAAATTCTCGTTCCCACAAAAATTCTCCTCTTGTCTGAGAGGCTTACTCTGTTCTCAGAGGAAACAGACCTCCCCTCCACAATCATGCTACCACTTGTGTCTCTGGCACATGGTCAGTGTTTATGAACCGGAAGGTGGATTTAGATAGTTCTTTCCAGATAAACAACCTTAGGTGATGTTTCCAACGATGCGCATAATCCATCAAATCTGCTGGTCAGTTAGTATCATTTAAAGTTTGTCCTATCTTGGCCAAGTTGTTTAGATGTGGATTAGTGCTCCTGCTAGGCCAAGCATCCCTGAAGTAGCTAAGTTAGTGTCAAGTCAAATCTACACCAAAATACTCACTATAAACAAACTCTGTGCTCTCCGTCCCCTGGGTAAACTGAAATATCTAAGAACGAATACTCATTCTCAAGTGCTACAAGGGAGCCAAGGACAACACTCGGATCCATCTGCTTTGAGATTGTGCAAAGGTCAGATGAGAACAACTGAACCCCTGGGGTGTCCCAACGTTCTGCCAGGGGCAGGTCTTCCAGGCAGATTTCAGCTGAGAGCTGGGTGGAACTAAGAGAAGCAATGTGGCCCAGGCCCTGGCCTTCAGGAAACGCTGGTCGTCACTGGGGCGAGGACCCGCCCTCACATCAGAGGCCCCTGGAGCACAAGGACACTGCTCTCGGGACTGTTTATTGCTCTTTTACTGGCTGCAGAAAATTGCTAGCCACCATCCTCAAAAGAACAGCTTTTAAAATAAAAGGGGCTGAATGCTGTCCTCAAGTTAAACTATCCTAGTTTCTTCCGTAGCTTCTGGTTAAAGGAGCAACTGAAGTCCACAGTAGCCATTCCCCTCCCCTTAGCCATGGTTTTGCTATCTGAGGATGTAGTTACCTGATTTCAACTGTGGTCCAAAGACATTAAATGGAAAATTCCAGATGTAAAAATTGATGTTATACAGAACATTAGAATATTGTTCTATTTACTATCGGTCATGTTAATCTCTTGTTGTGCATAGTTTATAAAGAAACTAACATAGGTATATACGTTTGGGAAAAAGACAGTATGCACATGTATCTCTATCTATATGGATATATATATATATATATATATATATTTATTTATTTTATGCTACCAGCATAATATACTACATATATATTCTATGTAACATACTACTATATATTATACATCATATATAGGGAATACAAAGATACTATAGTATATAGTATACAATGCACATGTATATATATCACGTATATAAACACATACACATATTATTGGCAGTTTTAGGTATCCATGGAACATCTTGGAATGCATCCCCTGCAGACAAGGGGGATTACTTTAATAGTACTCTGGAGAAGTTTATATGTGATGTTTGATTACAAACTTTTTTTTCTTGCAGTATTGGGGATTGAACCCAGGGACTGTTAAGCTACGTCCCCAGCTCTTAAAATTTTTTATTCTAAGACAGTATCTCAACTCAGTTGCCTACGTTGGCCTCAAAATTGCTATTCTCTTGCCTCTGCCTCTCAAGTAATTGTGATTACAGGTGTGTGCACCACAACATGCGTTTCCAGGCAGATATGCCTGCTGCAAACTCTCTACTTCATTAGCCATGCGACTTTGGGTGAGGATATTAAATACCTGCAAATCTCAATTCCTTATGAGTAAAACAGAAATAAAACTACAGTACTTCCCCTTGGACATATTTAAGTAGAACTAAAGTCTACCTAATACACAGCACCCCACTGATCACTCTCGCCTTTCTCAGAGCTATTCTATAACCTGACCTGATAGTTGATTGGTCCAGGCAGAAGCTAGAGGGAATTGGGGACTGTGAGTGACTACATGCACATCTTTGCTCAAGAGGATATGACAGGTGTGCAAAAGAGAGCCCGCCATCCTCTTTACCACCCTCTACCTCTTCTTTCCAGCAATCCTGCTGTCTCCTATTCTTAGGTTTAGCACGCATTCCTTTGTTCTTTCAATAAAGAGCCTCCTTCCTCGCTTAAGCTTGCTCTGGTGTGTTCCTGTTGCTCACAACCATAGATATCAAGTACTATGACAGTCATGCAGATCAAAGCTATGTAGATCAATAAAATGCCTAGCATAGTGCCTAGAGCCTAGTGGATGCTCAACAAATGTGGCTGGTTCTGGTATTCTCTCTTTCTCTCAAGCACCTCTTCAAGGCGCCTCCACTCCCCTCTCAAGGTCTAGGATGCTTTAGATTTGGGCCACATCTAAAGCTGCATTTGACCCCATTCTGCGAGTGGCTTACCATCTTTGAATCTTCATTTCCTTGTAAAACTAAAAACTACCACCTTACAGGGCTGATCGCTTCAAGATTCAAATGAGACATCCATCTATGAAAGAGCCAGCAGAGGGACCAGCAGGTAGTAAGCACTCAATACACGATTTTCTGCAATTCTGGTTCTCAGTTCATTTTCTATCTCAAGACATCACAGACCTCATTATTTCTGTCCTATTTTGCACACAAGTACTTTTCTTTCTCTTCGTACAGGTAATCACCTTGCTCATTTCTTCCACAAAGTTAATTGCTACCTGTGTCCAAACACTCCTCCTAAAGCATACTAGGCTGCTATTTAGCCAAAGAGGCTTTAACCTACAGCAGTATTTAATCAAAATCTTCCCTGCAAGGTGTTATATAACTTTTGCTCTTTTAACTCTGGGCATGCAAGTCAATTCCCATTCAGGGATAGTGAGAAATTAAGAGCTGAATGACATTTGCTGGCAAATGAATGTATTAATTGCAGAGCCACTGATCCTCTGCAAGCTTATGGCAGGGAGGCCCTAGAAGTTATTCAAGTAGCACTTGGCATCTGGGCAACTGAGCCAGCCACAGGCAGCCACCCTGACCCTTGAGGCAAGACTGAAAGCCATTCAACTCCTTGCCTCTGGGCCCTATGACCATCCTTGGCAGTGACCCACAGAGTCCAAGTGGATGAGACTGAAAAATCCCAGAAAGGAACAGACGGTTCTCACAATGCTGACCAGGCAAAACTGTCTCTGGAGGAAAGAGTAGCCAGCACCATCTCTGTTTAGACACTTAAGTTAAACTCAGCTGAGGGAGGCCAAGGGTTGGGTCTCCCATGGCAGGGGAGAAGGAAACACCAGTCAAGGTCACCCACACCTATTGCAAAACTAGCTGCAGAACTAGCTGGAATCTGACTACTCTAGTGAAGTCATACATTTGTCCTTTTGTGCCTGGCTGATTTCATTCAACATCACATTTTTAAGGTCCATCGATGTTGTAGAATTGTTCAAGAATCTCCTTCCTTTCTAAGGCTAAGGAGTATTCCATTGAATGGATATGCATCCATTCATCCATAAATAGATACTTGGGGTACTTCCTGCTTCTGGTTAATGTGAATAACAGCTGTAAACATAGGCACACAAATATTTATCTCTGCTTTCACTTCTTTTGCCTATAGACCCACCTCCTGTTTATTTGCTTTTGTTGGAACACAGGCACACCCATTCACCTAGCCATGCAGTCACTTCCTGTTGCTCCTCCTTCCCAACCCTCTAAGCCCTTCCTGGGTTCTCACCTGACTTTTCCACAGTAGCAACTATTCTAATTCTGCCATTCTCCAACTTAGGGAACTAGTCATCCCAATATTGGGGTGTTTTCATGAGGAAAGAGGACAAGATGCTAGGCTGGGAGGTCCCAGGCTCAGATGCATGGGATGTGCCTACTGGCCTGGTTCAGCATGGGAGACACCTGTGCCCTCTGGCCCTGACTCCTGGACCTTAGTTTCCCTATCTGCAAAGTGGAGCCATCTCTGTGGAGAAAGATGGCTCTGTTCTATAGATGGGGAGACTGAAGCATAAGGAGGCGAAACCAAAAACTCTGAATCGACAAACTTCCTATTTTGCCCAGATAGGTGGGTGACAATATTTGTCTCAAAATCACATACAGACACACACAATATGGTTCATGATGATTGCCACATTTTGGTTATACCTCTAATATCTCACTGAAAGAAGCTAGAATCATAAGAACACAGAAAGCCCACCTATCAGTTGGATGAGGGGAATTCTAGGAGACTCAGGGCACACCTGAAACCACAGACAGCACCAGACCCCTGAGACACTGTGATTCTTCCCTGTGCACACAATGAAGAAATTTATAAATCAGGTACAGTAAGAGATTAACGACAGCAATAATCAAATAGAACAACTGCAACAACTCACTGTAATAAAAATTATTTCAAACTTACTGTTTATTTATGAAATTTTCCATTTAATATTTCTGAATGAGGCTAGTAACTGAAACTGAAACGTGCAACCTCAAATAAGGGGGGACTACTGGAGATAGGGGAGGAAGATGCATAAACAGCTTTTAAATTCAAGGTAATCTTCTAACAAAAGAAATATGTGCTCAGGCTCAAACTAAGGCCTCAAACATGTAAAGCATGAGTTGTACCACTGAGCTGCAACCCCAGCTCAGAAATATTTTTGTTTGACCTTTGTATTGATATTAAAACAGTTGCTCCTCTCAGCTGGGCTGCCTGGCTATCCAGGTTGCGATTCCCTGGTGGGACCTGGGATTATCCTATGCCAGGCACTGGCTCTGCCACTGTGGTCACTGTCACAGGCTCTGTGCATCACTCCTCAAGCTGGAATCTGAGCAGCCTGCCTTTACACACAGATGGCGTGGCTTCCATGGAATACTGCTGTCTTCAGGCTATGGCAGCCTCCTCTCCCTTCTCATCCTTGAGGATTGGAG
>RJWT010055972.1:0-10083 GCA_004365215.1 Cuniculus paca
TCAAGCTTCTCTCTTGTATTGTTTCCCTTTAGCCAAAAGAATGCTTTTTAGTATTTTTAGAGTTGAAGTCTGCTAGTGATAAATCTTCTGATGGTTGAGGTGGATTGTCAACTAGATTGTTTTGGAACAGCCCAAGAGATTAGTAAAGTACACTGCTGGGTAGGTCATGGAGGTGTTACCTTGGAATCCGCATTTGGTTCCTCTCCCCTTCCTTCTGGTGCTATTTCTCTGCTCTGTTTTCTGGCCACCATAATTAAACAGCTTTGCTCCCTGGATCCAAGTGACCAAGGACTGAACCCTCGAAAATCGTGAACAATATTGAATCTCTTTAAGTTGTGGGTATTGCGTATTGTTCCCAGTGACAAACAGGTAATAATACACTTCTGAACTTTATCTATTTGAAATGTTATCTTTCCCCTTGAACTTTTGAAAGGCATTTTCTCTGCATAGAGAATTCTATAGGTTTTTTTTTCTTTAGTTATCTAGAAATGTCTTTTTGCTTCCATTACATTGTCTTTTTGGTTCTATTGTTACTGGTAAGAAATTTATTTTGTAGTTTTCTTTAGTATACCTTCCCACCCCATGTATCGTGTACAATGTTGGTAGGTATTATAGTTTTGTATTTATCCTTGGGCTTTGCCGAGCTTCTTGGGTTACAGAATTGTTAACTTTGGAAAATTTTCATTTTATTATCTTTTCTTTTCCTTGCTCTCTTTCTTCTGAGACTTCCATTATGTGCATTCTGTGTGTCCTTCAGAAATGAGGTGCTCCATTTTTATTTACTCATTCTTTTCCTTATTTTCAGTTTGGGTCGTTTCTTACAACTGTATCAAATTCACAGTTCCTTTAATTTGCTACCTCTTGTTTGCTCTTAAATTCTTCAGGAAATAATCTGATTCTTACATGATAATATACTCTCAGAATTTTCACATTAGTGTCTTGGAGAGAATATTGTCACTGATGTTTTTTTGTCACAGAAAGCTCGTGGCCCCAGTAGCTTTTTATTGAAAAATCAAAGTGAAAGACATCTTGTTCAATTGAAACCATATACATATATTTTTAGATAAAATTACAGCTACATGGATTCCTTTTTTTTCAAACCCAGTTTATTCGAAGATAAACAGAAAGAAAAAAGAAGAAAAAGAAACTGTAACAAAATCTCACAGCATGTCAATCAGCACATCAATCAGCACATCAATCAGAGGGTAACAATGGTACATACCTCGTGCATTGTCAACATGGATTCTTTTTTTTTATTTTAAAGAAAATAGGACAAAACAAAACAAAACAACGAAAAAAGCGGGGTTTTTGGACTCTGTGAAATCTAAAGGTTTATGGAGTATTCTGTACATTTTCTGAGACTTTAGAGAAAATTTTAGGCAAAGATATATTCCTTTTTTACAATCTGAGATTAGGTAATTAGAGTAAAGTTGTAAATAAGTTTCTAGGCTAAAGTGAAAGTAATACAAATACATGTATTTCATTCTTTTACTATTATTATTTCTTAATATCAAATGAGAAGCTTGAAAAATGTCATTAAAAAGAAATTTAGCTTATTATTAGCGCATGTTTGTAGTACATGGTGTTTACATTGCTTTCGAAGAGTTGGTGCATGTGCATAACTCCTATTTTCGTCCCCTTTCCCCCTAGCTCCATCCCTTTCCTTTTTTTTTTTTTTTTTTTTTTTTTTTTTTTTTTTTTTTTTTTTTTTTTTTTTTTTTTTGGTGCCTGTTTGCAGTACACAGTGTTTACATCCTTGGGAGAAGTCAGTGCGTATACCTAGTACATCCCAATTCTCTTTGTCATCCCTTTTCCCTCCCCTCCCTTCAGCTCTTGATCCCCTTTCCTTTTAAGAAAGCTCTAACTTCCTCCCTCTCATTATCTTTTATTTTGCTCTTTATTTATACTTTGGGTTTCTTTTATAAGAATGCTAAATTTAAAAAAAAACATTTCTATAATATAACCCATTTCAGGTGATCTGTATTTTTTCTTTTTTCTAATTTTATCTAGTTATATGTTGGTTCTGCTAGTGGGTGATAAGGCAGCATATGGGTCATTTCTACCTTAGTATGCCTTGAATTCTACTCCGATTGTGAGAAATGAATCTGATCCCATTTCCTCCTTTCTGTTTTACAACATTTTTGTCTTTCTTTACCCTCTAAACCACCCTAGATTCAGTGTTGAATTAAAAAAGGTATAAAGAATGACTGATGAGTAAGTTTAAGACTTATTTCCATTATACTCTAAATACTGAGTGTTGTTTTCTGAGCTTTGATTATGGCTCTAAAACTGATGAAGAATTAGTAAGAAAGACTTTTTCCAGAGAGAATAGAGAATTTATTCATAAACAAAGAAAAAGTCTTTCAGTGTCTGTATTAGACCTAAACATTTTCAAGTTAATCCCTGAGGTTGATAGTGTCCTGAATAATAAAGCAATTTTGCCTCAAAAAAATATGAAATTATTTATGTTGCTTTTTTACATAGAGATTTATTGAGTAATAAAACATCAGCTTACATTTCCTTACTCGGTTTTTAAGGAGGCCCTGGCTATTCAAATCACCCCCATAAATCAGTGCTAAATTTTAAGTCATTAAGAAAATTATTAGTTAAATGCTCATTATATATAGCTGGTTTAGTAGTTATATGTTAGATTTATGGTATATGCTATGGTTTTTTTATTTGTTGGCTTTATGCCACATACATAATTAGTATATATAGCAAAATGTTTGTGTTATACCTACATATTTGTAGATATTTATAACTGGATCTAGGGGTTTTTTTGTTATTTATTTATTTATTTTTGGCTGATGAAATACACGCTATGGCTTTGAGGCAAATCAAATCTCAGTATCAAGTGTTGCTCCTTTGGGATCTGCTTAGTGACGTACTGTTTCTTGAACTCTGTGGCTAACATTGGGGTCTGTGTGCAGTCCAGTGTTAGTGTCAGGACCTCTTTAGTTACTTATCTGCAGGTAACCATTATCTCGATCTGGACTGTGAACTCAGCTCCTCAAGGCTTTGGGAATTTCTTTGTATTTCCTTTATCCATATCGTGACACTGTAACAGTTGTGGAACAAGTTGTTTCTTGGAGCAACAAAACTTAGTTCTTAGAATTTTAGTTCTTACATTTTCACTCTTCTAGTTTGTCAAATAGAAATGATAATACGTTCTTCACAAGTTAATTAAACTAATTTTCTTAACTGAGAAGTCTTAATGAAATGTCTGTGAAAGCTCTAGATATGCAGCAGTTGGTCATTTAATGGTAATCAGTGTCAGTGACTTTCTCTTACCCCTTCCTTAAAAACTTAAGTTCTCTGTAGTTGAATTTATGTAAACATACTGTTTCATTAATTATCAATTTTTAAAAAAGAGATTTGTCATAGGAAATATGACCATTGTAAGCCTTTTTAGCTAAATTCTAACCAGAAAGTTATTGTAGTTCTAAAAGTACTTGCATGTATAAATATTTTGTCTTTGAGGAATTTATAACCATTTAAGCTAGGCAGGCTTAATTTTCAAATGAGAATGTTTAGGTATCAAGATCCTAAGTAACACACTGCAGGTTCTACAAGGGGTGATCAAAATGTATAGTGAATGTTTAAATTAACAAAAAAGATTTTATTACAGTGAAAGACATATTTCCATTATCTCTCTCAGAATATTCCCCCTTGCTTGGAACATACTTATCCCATCATTCTGGCTGCTTTCTGAAGCAGTTCTGGAAGTCCTCTTTTATGAGTATCTTTATTGAGGTATGATAAAAAACGTGGTGAAGTCTGTTGCCAAGTGTCATTCAACAGAAAGGCAGACTTGTGAAAACATGATGGTATGTCCACCCTATTCATGGGATCTGACTCTTCCTGAAAGTCAAAATCACTGAAAGTAAACGTTTTAAATTGATTTCAGGAGATTGAAGCAGCCATTGACAGCATAGCTAAAGATACTCAACTAAAGATGACTTCCAGAACTGCTTCAGAAATTGGCCAGAATTAGGGGATAAATGTGTTCCAAGAAAGGGGGATAATGGCAATGTGTAATAAATTTTTAATATTTAAAGTTCTTGTATTTTTTGATCATATATACATCCTAGTACTGTGCTGTGTTAAATTATATTTCTCTGTGTTAAATTATAACTGTTCCAACATTTTCTCTATAGTGATGAAATTCCAAAGTGTATGTTAATGACATCCTAGTTTTTAAGAGATTATATCTCTAGGTAATAATTATAAAATTGGTTTTTCTTTTGGTTACTTATTATTTATCAAAGAAGAAATGGAAAATTGAGTTCTTTTGATATATTACTATAAATATCCAAGATGTGATGATGGTTATAGATTAGAGAGAACTGAGTATGTATTTGAGAAACACAGAATGTGTGTTGGTGAGCTCTAACCTTTGGACTTGACTGGATTAGACATCTTCACCACTTATTCCATCTCTTTATAAAAGTCTTTATGTTTTCCTCTTGTACATAATAGGTTCCAGGTTTGATAACCATGGGGACACTGCGGAGACTGAAATCATGTGTGTTCTATCACTTTTAAGGCAGCCCTCTCTTTAATTTCACAAGACAGGCTTGAAAACCAGAAGTAACCTAACTCCAAAATTGGCAGTAAATCCTCTGACAGGGAAAAGGTGACGTACTGTGTAATAAATTCCTTTGTTGAAAAAGAGATGTTGCAATACTGGAAACTGAAGTACCAAATGTTTCCTTTTAAATTTGGAAAGGCCTTTCCTCATTACTTATCTGTCCCTGTGGACTTCTACCAGGGGATGTGTTGAAAGATTTTTCAGATGCCCACTAGCCACAGTGAGAGTGAATGGCGGCATTTATAAGATGACATAAATACTTCAAAATCATCAGTAATCCTTGGAGAAGTGTGGTGTGCCAGTGGTACTTACTGAATGTGAGCTTTTGTTGCTGCTGATCCTGTGCTCTTGTGTGCAGGCTGCCTAGGAATGTGGCTTATGTCTCTCCTGTGAATGCAACTTCACTTTTCCCCCTCTGGGGGCCTTTTGTATCAGAATTGAGGTTGGAGTGGTTTATAGAAGAAATAAATCAACCCGAGGAGGACAGAGATCTCTGAGATTATGAGTTATGCTTAAAAATGGTAATCTCATTTTGAGGTCCTATGGAGGAATTATAGCAAAATCCTTAACCATCTCAACACTGCATTAAAATCTGGACGCATAAGGACCTTTTAATGATCATTTTCTAATAGTGTGTCTTACAACACCACTGCTGCGATTATGACATGAGATAAAAATCTAAAAGATTGCAAATAGTTAAGTTAAATGTCAAGCAAGCGTTGGTGATTTTCCCGTTTCTCTAACCTTATTGCAAAAGCTTTTCAGTGTGTTACTTTTGCCATTTGGAACTAAAACATGCATGGTTTTACTGAGTTGCTCATTACTTGTATTTAATTATAGTTCGAAGGCTCCATATGTCATTAGAGCTGAGGCAGAAAAACTGAATGAGTAGTGACAAGCAGGCAGGATAAAGCCCACCGGCAACAGTTGATGTTCACTCACACCCTCCTGATAAAGGCCGGTGAAAACGGGAGGAAGGTCCCTTTAGGGGAGATCCTGCCCTACCCTTCGCAGTCTTGCTTTTATAGAAAGTATTGGAATACAAGAGTGTCATATGGAAGTTGGGCAGTAGGTCTGTTACAGAAGAAATATAGGCATTTATTATAGAAATTGGGGAAACCGCAAAAGGAATAAATAATAAACAGAAGTCACACATGACCCACAATTCCTGAATAACCACAGTTAAAAAGTTTTCCTGTTAGACCAAGAGAAATCTATCATATTAAGCTTTGTTTTGATAGTGGGAAATTGACCCAGATAGTCATTTTACCTTGAGTGAAGGTTTAGTTGCCTTTGAAGCATGACGTTCAGAAATAAATATCAAAGAATAAACTCCTTCTTAGTTCTAGTCTTTCAGTGCTGATTGTCAGGCTAGCTGGGAACAACCTTGTCTGAACAGAAAGGAGATGTAGATAATACACTGAAGAGAGGGGAAAATAATAGAAAATGATTTTCATTAAGGTAGTTATTATCCTTGATCTAATATTTATCCAGCTTTTTGTGCATTGTGTCCTTTTGTCCTCCTGACAACCCCATGAGGCAGCTGGTCCTCCAGTGCCTGTTTAGGAGCTAAGGCTTAAATAAACAGTCTCAAAGTCACCCAGTTGGGGTGAAACCTGAGTTTGATTGCAGCATAAATATTAACCCTTATCTTACAGACCTTAAAGAAGGTTTGTATATGTGTATGTTTGTGTGTGTGATGAGAGAGAGCAAGAGAGAGAGAGAACAGCAGCTCAGTGAATTAGTGCATTGAGTGAATATTATCAACAAACGATCATCTTCTAAACAGAGCCTTGCTGCTTGAACCAGGAATCAGATTCCTCCTTTAGTGAAGATACCAAAACTTTTTGTAATTGGAAGCCCATGTGTTCACTACAGAAATAATGATGTTGTTGGAAACATCTAGATGAGGGGCAAATAAAGATGCTTACTAACTCTTCTAGTTTCTGTAGAATTTTGCTTCTTTTCTGGGTTCTAAAAAAATTCACAAAAAGATATTCTAAAAATGGTCTCCCTGAGTGGTCTCATGGCTTAGGGAAGCAGTCATTCTTTAAATGAGCGAAAGACACTCTTAAATACTAAGACTTTGTATTATAGGCAACATATTATTTGAACCAAATTACTCTTTTGTTCAAGCAAATTAAAATGAAATTTCATTTTCAGAAGCAATTAAATATATTATGGGTTTCCCTACTTTAAAAAGGCCTCAGTTAATATAAGTATTTACAGGCCAAATGGTCTTTTTTGTTATTGTTGTTAATGGTACCTGATAAATACATCTATCTGCATGAGCCTATCAGAAATTACATTTGAATCAACATGTGGTTGGATGATTATTATTATTATTATTATTATTATTATTATTATTATTTTTGAGACAGGGTCTTGCTATGTAGTGCAGACTAACCTCGATCTCTACGCTGGCCTTGAACTCATGGAGATCCTCTTGCCTCAGTCTCCAGAGTGCCAGGATTACAGGCATGCACCACCACACCCAGGTCAAAAAGTTGCATTTTCAAGTTGGAGAAAGTAGCTAGAAGTCACTGTCTTTTAGTGTAAAGTTCTCTGAGCCATTTCTTTTACCTGTAAGTAGCTGTCTGTGGATTGAGAATTCACTTGGCTCCAAATATCCACTGACAGATGAATGGATAAAGAACATGTAGTAAGTATATCCAACAGCGGGATGTTATTCAGCCTTAAAAAGAAGGAAATTTGAGCACTACCACATAGGTAGACTTTGAAGACATTATACTAAGTGCAATAAGGTAGTCACAAACGGACAAGTGCTTTGCAGTTCCTATTACATAAGGTACCTAGGTGAATTAGTCTAATGTACACAGAGAATAGAGTGGTAATCACCAGGGATGGGGAAGGGAGAAATGAGAAATTAGTATTCCATGGATACGGAGTTTCAGTTTGAGAAGACGAAGAAGTTGCAGCAGTAGGTAGTGGTAATGGTTACACAGCACTGAATGTAGGTAAATTAGCCACTGAACTGTGTACTTAAAAATGATTAAATGATAGTTTTGTAGTATATGTGGTATGCATGCACACAGGCTTAAAGAATTCAGCTTAAATGAATATTTGTGACAAGATAACTAGGAAGGGATTGGCATTAGAAGCCAGGCTACCCAGCAATGCCGTCTGGTACCCAGGTCTGTCTTTCTAGGCCTACCTTCCTCAGCCTACCTTCCTACCTTTCTGCTCCTGTGTGGTACCTCTTGGTCATGAGATGGCTGCTGTACCTCGTGCTTAGATGTGCAAATGCAGGCATGAAAAGTTGGGCTTTCAGGCAGGTGTATCCGTACTCTCATATTTCACATCCTCCTTGCAGTTACCTGAAAACATGCAGCTATTTCTGTGAAGGGACTGGAGTGGAAATGATACGTGTCACTTCCAGGCTAAATCAGCAGAACGCCTGTGGGTGGCCCTCCCCTTCTCGAGGAGCAGTGTACGATCCTAGCAGTACATTTACTGGGGTTGGAACTTCCGTCTCCCTAGGTTTGTTCCTGAGCATGTGGAGCTGATCTCCCAGGTGACCCAGGCAAATTGGTTTTGCTACCCAGTGTAGCTATTCTGACTGATGCTCCAGGGGTGAGTTTGTGCCAGACAAGTTTGATGCAGTGAGAGAATCAGATGCTTTCAGGAGTGAGAGAATGGATATAAATTGCTGCGGTCTGGAATTCTGGCTAAGAACAGAGGGAGGACCCACGGAGGGAGAAGGAATAGTTAAAAAGCAGCAGAATTGAAGAGTGGGAGTTTTTGGCGAGGGGGAGGGAAGGTTGGGCTGGATTGCTCAGGGGCAGGCTGGGAAGATGGGAGCCGTTGGCTGTCTGCAGTTGAGACTACAGAGCAGTTAGTGTTACTGTGGCTGCCGGTTACCGGCGTGCGTTTGTGAGGTAGTTCGGATAACTAGAGAGGGTATCAGAAGAGGTAGAAGACAAGATGCTGGGAGAATCATGCGGCAAGATGTGAAAATCATCAGGAGAGATGTCGAGGAGTAGTGCTGGGCAGAATAGAAGTGGGCTGAGAGCTAAAATCTCACCATGTTCCTGAAACTATATTCATCTTCGCCCGAGTTCTAGGCTGATGAGGTTTTGGCTGTTTGTCTTCTGCCTTAGCTTTTTTCTAGCTCAGTTGTCTGACTTTTTAGAGATAATATTGAACTATCAGTTTAATTTTTGAAATTTTCAATTTCTTTATTGATTTTTCATTATGGTTGGTTTTTATTTATTTTTTTTTTGCTGTCTTTAGTTCACTACTATACACCTAAAGATGGGTTTGTTTTTGCTTTTTGAAACTATGTGGATCCTCCTTTTTAGGATTTACTTATAACTAAATTCTGGATAATTCTTACTCATCTTTTCATATATTTAGTGTTGTCTTTTCCAGTTGTCTTTTCTCTCTTTAATGCCTGTTAATGCACTGGACATTCTTATTTTACACATCGGGGCTCGTAACTCCTTATTTTTCTTCTCTTTATTATTCTAGACTGCTTCTTAGTATTTTTTTACATCTGTGTTTTAGTTTTCCCTCTTGAGTTGCCTCTAGGCCGATGCTTGGCATGTATCGAGTTTTAAATAGTATTTTTTAATTTGAAAAGTTCTGTCTAGTGTCTTGAAAAATCTCCCTTCTCTTTCCCAGGTTGTGCTATTTTAAAATCATAATCTCCCTTCCTGTCTTCTTTTGTATTACAGACTGTCGTTACAGGGAAACAATGGAGTATGGGCTGAAGCTGGTCCACGGCTTGTTTTTGTATGGCCCATGAGCTAAGAATAATTTTATTAAATTTCATAGTTGTGTACAAGTGTAGGGGGGATTTGATAGACAAAGATCAAGTGTAGCCTGCAAAGCATAAAATATACCATTGGGCTCATTACAGAAAAAATTTTATAATAAGAGATCTCTGTTTTATTATTTGTACTTCTCGATGTAATAATCTGTGTTTTTTGTTTTGCCTTTTTTTGCATTTGCTCGTTCTTACGCGGGTGTGTGTGTGTGTGTGTGTGTGTGTGTGTTTGTATGGGGGTGGGTGGTAATTTGTATTGGACAGTCACCTTCAGTATGGGTTGTGGAAATTTACAGATTCCCCCAGAGGACATGGGACATACTGGACTCTTAGCAAAGGACGCACACTGGGTAAGAGTGATTCAAAGCTGGGCTGCAGGTTGTGATTCACTAGAGAAGACCTGGCCATAGCGACTGTCTCTCAGGGTGTGTGGGGAGGTGCAGTCTTCCTGCTAAGTCCAGGAATTTCATCTGAATCCCTGTTCTGTCAGACACACAGTCAAGCTTTGGCATCTGGACTGGTGAGGATGACAGTTGTGTGAGCAATCAGTGCCAAAGCAGGGTCTGACACGTTTGGGGAAGTCTGGCAGTGTGCAGCAGCACCCCTCCGACAACTGTATGCTCAGGGCTTCGCACACAGTAGGAGCTCAGTAACAGACTGGTGAATAAATGGGCAGGGAAAGTAGAGACTGGAAGATAACAAG
>RJWT010055973.1:0-10098 GCA_004365215.1 Cuniculus paca
TCATTTATTAAATTGGATATTTTTTCTAAGTTTCTTCAAATCAGACCAAATCCTTATTAAGATACTGAGGCTGATTATTGTCAGGGGATTCACTTAGTGGCTAAATGACTGATTCCTCATAATATTTATGGTTTTGAAAGATATCTTTTAAAAATACCACAAATAAATACATTTATGGACATTTTTCTCTAGAAAATAATTTAAACTCAAATGTTAAATATAAAGGTCTAAATATTTTGCATATCGTGTTGAGTTTATGTTTGTACATATTGTCATTTTTAAATGCTATGCAACATGCATATTCTTTAAAATAACCCTGAACATTTTATATGCTTTTATTTAATATCATTGCATTTATTACTTTGTTTTGTATGCATTAGTGTGATAAAATGGGTGCATACTATGGTAATATATTCAGAAACACTGTACAAATAATCTTTTAAAATTTGAAATACTAGTTTAGCTATCATAACTCAAGGTAACTAAATTTTATAGCAGATCTAGGATTAACAAAGTAAGAATTGATTTAACACATAGTCATAGATTGGAAAAAGAAAACCAAAGTCTTAATTGTGCAAACTTTTCAAGTATTTTTGGACAGTGGTATTTCTTCTTTTAAGAATTTAAGAATCATTTAGTAACTCAATGCTTGAGTGATCGACCATACATTGTGGAACCATTCAACATTTGAAAATGGAGGATTTAAATTGCTTAGCATAAAAATTACATAAGTGTCATATTTACTGTGTTTATTATTGCTTGAATTTTGACATTTCACCAATACCTTATGAAATAATATTATTAAAATAAGTATTTGTCTATTTTATTTTTCTGCGACACCACAATGGGTATCACCAGAAAGAAACCAGACAGAGCTTCCAATTTGCTAGTTGAATCATACTGTATGAAGTTCATGGGGGATGACTCCAAACTAGTTTTGATGTCTAACATTGAAAAACTCTATATAAATCACATATCCAAACTATTATTTAATAGTTACAGAGATATTTTACTAATCATTTTATCTAAGGTTTCTAAACTTTTGTCAGTCTGTTATAATTCAATATTTAGATAGTTGTACCATGAAGAGTGTGATGGAGACTGGAGGGTAGCCCAGTTGTATAGTGAGGTCCTCAATTTGATCCTTGGAAGAAAAGAAGATACTAGTACATTAAATTAACCACGGTGAAATGATTAAGGGTATAAATTATATAAAGATGTTAAAAGTGAATCCCTACATAAGTAGTTTTAGAAAAGCTTACTTTGTTTCCATGGAAAACTGGAGTTGAAACTAAGAAAGTGTCTGAATCACCTAAACAATGAATTCTTTCAAATATGCAAATATATTTTACAATAATATACCTTTAAACTGTTTTGACTAAATCCAGAAAAAAGTCCTAACAGTTTAATGTTGTGTTTCACCTTAATATCACTATAAAATATCTGAAAATGTGTTCAGAGTAATAAAAGTAAATAAATATTCTAAGTTTTCACAGGAAACAGACTAGGTAAAGTTACTTTCTTTGGAGACAATTGTGATAAAATATCAGGGAAACCTGGAGTAAGTTTTGGGATGTTCACTGTTAGGGTGGGGTAGGAACATAGAATTTATTATACATAATACATTTATGTGTAATCTTAAATTTTTTTAGGATATAAAATTATAGGTATCACAAAAATAATGTTTATATATTTTAAGTACAAGTAAGACAGGAGACCTCTTAGTTTTTTGATAACTTAGTTTTTTGAAGATCCAGGGGAGTTTTGTTACAATCTGTATATGCTTATAAATAAAATTCTAAACATGTGTAACAAACCTCTCTCCATTTATCATCTTTCAAAAATTTAAAAACAGAAAAGGAATTACCTTAAAATTTTATCTTATCAAGAATTTTGAAAAAACTGAATGTTAACTTGAGTAGCTGAAAGTCAGCATTTGGGATTTTTTAGCATATTTCTTATCAATTATATGTTTAAATTTTTATATGGCTGTCTTTTTCGAATTTTAGAAAAATAGAATTTAAATGCTTCTGTTTTTTAGAAAGTAAACAAATATATATTAGTTTTGATCTTTTTATTTAAGATTTTGTGTTACTATTTGGAGAGAAATAAAAAGCAAAGCGTGAGAGACAGAAAAAGTAATAAATACTAGATTTAAGAAACCTATTAAATGATAATAAATACATCATCGTGAGCATTTTAGTAGACATGTTACTAGGCTTTACAGGGAGTAGAAAAAACAAAAAGACTGTGCTCGTGACCGTGGCCTACTTTATTTCATTATATGGAAAACAAATAGGGAAAACAAAATGCCAATTATAGAGAAAATTTTCAAGTAAGAGTGAGAGTCTCTTGATATGGAAACAAAGTACATAGGTTTAAGATTTGACTCTATGGCTTAATGTTTCATCTTGGGCAAGCAATTAATTTTCTAAGCCCAAGTTTCCTTTCACTAATTAAACCAACTAATCAGCAACTTAACCAACCAGCAAATCCTTGTTGTTTAACTAATATGGGGTTAGTCTTGAGAACACAAAACAGGTATAATAGCCTCTAAAATGTAGGAGTTGAGATAAGATATACACAAACATATGACTAATTATAATACTTTGTGCCACATATGGTAGAAAAACTAATGAAAATGAGGTAGTTTTTCTTAGTGAAATATATATGTAAAATCTACTTTTTATAAATATTATTGTCTTGTGGAATTCTCTTTTGCCCCCTAGTTCTTCTTTTAGATTGCAGGAAACTTTTTCAGCTACAGGTTTCTCCCTCTGCTCCTTGCTATTCTTTTTCAATAAGAAGTTAACAGTAATTATTGGATGAATATTTCTTTAAAAAGCTATAGGCAATTAAAACAGAATTCTAAAGTTCTTTACATTTACTTGTATTCAGACATTTCATGGCACTTCAAATACTGGTATTGAGTTATTTCAAGGTTATAATGCAGCTGGCATTTAAATATATTTCATCAAGAAAAAGTTGAGGAAATAAGAAATTTATTTCAGCTATTTATATCCTAGATCAAATAACTGCTTCTTATGTCTGCACACTCGCAAGTTATTAAAGAGAAAAAGATTCTAGCAACCTCATGTTATTAGTGGAAGAAGAGCTATAGCACACAAATTTTGAGTAAATTGCTTTCAAAGGGCAGAGTTTATTTACTATATGAAATAAAAAGTAAGCTATGGTATATTCACTTCTGTGCTCAGTCTCTTGAGTACCTGCCCATTTATATGAACTCCCTTTCTTATAAATTAAAATATGATAAGTGTAGCATTGATTGCACAAAGAAGAAATAAAAAATGAGAACATTAATTGGATTTTTGATCTTTGTTCCACATCTTTTCTTTTCAATTTGAGAATTACTACAGCTTGCAAATACTGGTAAAAATTTTGCCTATGAAGATAATCATAACTTTGTAATATTGTGGTTTATGTGTTCATGTGTGGAATTAATTTCACTATCCATTTTACAAGTGGTGTTAAGAATATCTGTGTGTGTATTGTATTTGAAGAATGTAAACATTATAGCTATTATTATCTTTGGGGTAATAACGCTGATGCACCACACTTTTCCTTTCAAATATGAAATAGAATAAAAAATGTGTGGACATGTTCTTAGGGACACGTTAAGTATTGCTGTAGGCAGAAATCCTGCTGCATAACACTCTTTACACTTGAACTATTTCTCCTAAGTTTTCTTACGTGAGTTAATTTTCTGTAACTACATTGATATGTTTTTAAAATTATGGAGATATATATATATATATATATATATATATATATAGTAGAACTTAACCATTGTAATGATTTTTAAATGCACAGGTCAGTAGTGTTAAGTATAATGGGATCACTTTGAGCTAAATTCAATTGAGAAAAAACAGCCAAAGGTAAAGGTTTCTGCTCTCCACTCTCTATCTAAAGGCAGAGTGTACATTTCTCCTGTTTGAGACATTCCTTTTTCTCATACTAGGGGGAAAAGGTCCAGCTGTCTCAGCAGAGATGGTGACAGTGCCAAGATAAGTCGGTGTAAAATAAATTCTACTAAATAACCTCTATCTTCCATATATTATCACAGTTTACCGCCTCTGTGAGTCTCTAGCTCACTTCCTTTGTCTTGACACCTCACAATTTATCACTGTTTGTTAAAGCAGCATTTCCAAAAAAGTTTGTACTCTGTGTAAGAATGAGCTGCCAAAGGTGGAAGGTGTTGTGAAATCAAAGAAAGAGGCAGACAAATTGAGGACTGCACAAAGTACAATTTTGGGGGAAATTTAAAGACAGAAGTATCTCTTAGGTGTTAGTAAAGAAAAAGGACTCTCACACTCTAAAATATGAAAGAGTTTATATCCTAAGGTAGACAAAGTTGGATTGTAACCAGTCAAAATATTCCTGGTCTTTCTGAGAAACAATTAACATATCCAGCGTCAGTTAAGAATCGATCTGGGCATCCTGGCTTGTACAGAATGTTCTGCTGTCTTAATGGCTTTGCCTGTCCTGTAGGGTTTGGGCCATATACCATAGTCATGTGGCAGGCAAAATGGTGGTTACAATAAGATAGCCATGGTCATTTCGAGCCAGCTCCCTACCAATGATATATAAGCTTACTGAATTTAACTGTTTCTTTGGGTATTCACTTCTTTTCTACAAAGGTAAAAATTAAATTATTGACAACACATGAAATTGTATGATTGTTTTTTCTATCAAGCTGTGTTTTGTCAATTTACTTTAAAGACCCCAATACAGAACCTGAAAGATAGTCAAAAGTTTTCATTCCTTCTATCAAGTGCATTATACACTGTGCAATCTATGTTCACAATTCTTTTCATAATATAAGACTGAAACTATTTTCATCGAACAACAATCCTGGATTTCCCAGGCCCTCAGCAACCCCAGTTTTGCTTCCTGTGTCTGTGTCTAGTAAGAGCACTGCCTATAGCTGGAATCATATTCGATTTTTGTCTTTTTGTGATGGCTTATACAAGTTAGAATTACATCCTCGAGTTTCATCAATATCCTATAGTGTCAGAGTTTCTTAAATTTTTTAAAATCCGAATAACAATCCCTAGCATATGTATAGCATATTTTCTTTATCCATTCTTCCCAAAATGGACAGTTGGATTATTTTCATCTTTGACTTTTGTGAATGATGTTGCTATTAACTTCGGTGTATATGTGTCTATTTCAGACCCTATTTTCAATTCATATAATCAAAACTAGAATTGCTTATGATTCTATTTTCAATATTTGAGGAAATGTCATATTGTTTCCATAGTCACTACACTATTATTAGTGTTCCAGTGTTTTACATTCTCACATATTTTACTTTTTCCTTTTTTTGACAGTAACTATCCTTTTGAATATGAGCTAATATCCTATTGTGATTTTTTTATTTATATCTCCTAGATGATTGATGATAGTAAATATTTTGCATTTGCCTTTCTCCACTTGTATATTTTCTTTGGAAGAATGCAGATACAAATTTTTGTCCATTTTTAAACTGTGGTATTTTTTGTCATTAAATTGTAAATGTTTTTATTTTTTCTGTACATTAAAACCATCAGATTTATAATTTGCAAATTTACTTTTATTCTGTAATTTGCCTTTTCATTCTTCATTGTTTCTTTTGATGCACAGTTTTTTTCTTTTTTTTTTTTTTCATTTAGATACTATTAGATTTGTTTTTACTTGTTTGCTTTGGCATCATGTCTAAGAAATTATTGAAAAATTTATTGTCATTTATTTTTGTTTTAACTTGAGAATTTTATAGTGTAGCTCATATATAGATTTTGGTTCTATTTTGAGTAATGATCTAGTCTCTATATTGTGTAATGTAAAGGCACAAATACATTCTTTTGCATATAAATAGCTAGTTTTAATAACATTATTGAAAATACTTTTCTCTCCTATTATGCAGTGTTAGAATCCTTGTTGAAAACCATTTGGCTGTACACACAAAACTTTATTTCTAGAATCTCTGTTCTGGTCCACTGGTGTTTATCTTCATCCCAATTCCAGCCTGTTTTGTTTGCTGTTCCTTTGAAGTAAATTTTAAAATTGGAAAGTGTAAGATATCCAACTTTATTTTGTGAGCATTTTTATGATTTTGTATTTATTTGTGTATTTGGTACCAGGGATCAAACTCACGACCTCACGCTTGCCAGGTAGGCACTGTGCCACTGAGTTTTATCCCTGGCCCTTGTAAGCATTTTTAATGGTGCATGCTTTCTTCCTGCAATTGAAAATTTTGTTTTCATTCACACCCTGAATTTTTTGTTTGAAGAATTTTTTATTTTACATGTTTAGCATTTATCAGAATCTAATTATATATCCATGAAAATTAGAACATTCAATTCTTCATTGCAGAGTGGAGTATCAAATATCTAGTACTTAGCAATATGAATTTCAAAGTGCCATTGTCTAGAGGTGAGCTAAACAGCAGCTTTATAAACTAGGTATGTGCAGGACAGTTATGTAACAGAAGAGCTTTCTTGGGACAAAGAAAGTTTAGAGTAGTGAGCCCCTTTTGGTGGAAGCAGGAACATCAACACTTGCAAAATACCGTTTATTTGTTCATCTACTTTACAAATTCTGATTGAATAAGAGAATTTAATTTTGTTTTCTCAAGGTCCCACAATAATAATGTTTTTATTTTTATTTTTCCATTTAGGACTGAAAGAGCTTTATTTATATCTACCCACTATTATGGACACTAAATTTTCATTATAGTTCTAACATTTTGGTTTTGTTCTCCATATTTTGATTTTATGTGATTAACACAGAAATATTAATTTGCTTAACACTCATTAAAAACTATAGTTCATATCATTCAAATGACAGATTTTTCTAATGAATTAAGAATTTTTCAACAAGAAAATGTAATTTTTAAAATGAGACAGGTTTGGGTAATCGAGGATTGGGGAAAGGTAGTGAGTTTGGAAAGAAAGAATTTGAGGCTTGCAAGGAAACACCCAACTAGAGTAGAGAGCTGGGACTGGCCATTCAGCTTGTGGCTCTAAGATGTTGGGGAACCTCAAAAGCAGTGCCTCTTTTTTAATTTACACAAGTCATGGTAGGCAGCTAGGAAATTTTGGAACAGGAATTTGGTATGACAGAAGTGATATTTAGGAAGAAATATTCTCACAATATTATAAAAAAGATATTACAGCTAAGAAAAGCCTGAATGTAACAAGATTCTCTGTTGGCCCATTGTATTCACACTGGTATGATTAGATAAGAAACCTGTCAGTATAGTGGCCTTAGAAACATGAAGCGATAAGTAGTAATGCATTAAAATGAAAGAAAGGGTAAGCATTAAATGCAAGATAGCTTCAGGAGGGATTGGGCGTGTTACTGAATTTTCAGTTTGATTCTTTTGTGTGTTTTAAATTTGAAACAGATAGGGAGGAGGGAAAAGAACTGTAAATATACATGATTGCAAGCATATTGTGAAGTAATTCCAGGATTAGTGACTGAATATAAGGGAAGAGAAAACTAAGGAGCTGAAATATGACTCTAATATTTCAAAACTGAGTGACTAGGAGATTTACAGTAATGAAAACTGTGTTTTTGTGGACAAGAATATATATGTACATGTGTCTATTAGCATTCACATATCTACTTTTAATATGAGAGGTAGAGTTAATTCAACATATATGCATATATGATAAGTCCAAGTATTGTAGAAACAATTACCAGTATCTTTACAGGCAAAGTTTTTGCCCGCATATAAAAATTGTAGTGAATACCAAATTTCAAAAAGAGATGTGTAACAGAGATCATAAACCCAATGAATATTCTCATTTTATATTTCTCATTTGCAAAATCAGTGGTACATTTTATGTATAGAATTAGCATCATTGTGCAAATAGAGTTTAAACAATTTTCAGTTTCTAATATTTCTAAAATTGGACTTTTGAAAGTTTGTATTTGTTAAAATGTGTAATTTTCATTTACTATAAGAACAACATTGAATTTTTCACTAAAGATGGTTTCATAGCAAACATGTGCAGATTGATTCATCATAAGAAGGCAGATAGTTATATTTTATCATTAGAAAAATCCTGTGTGAAAAGAACATTTGACTTTGTAAAAAATTCTTACTCACTATTTTTTGCCGTCAACAGATGTTTTTTGTGCATATGCCAGTGTATTAAAGGAGGGCTAAATTATTCTAACACCAGTTTATAATATTGTTTAACTTAGGAAGAACTTTATTTCATAGTTAAATGTTTAACCCTTTCCAGTGAGATGTACATTTATTGATGTAGGAAAGCTTGGCATATCTATAAATTCTAGTTATGTCTAATAATTAATTTTCTCATAAGCTTTCAATGTTTCCCTGTAGGATCCAGTATACTTTCTGAATGGTAATTGCTGTGTAAATGAGAAACTGTTTGCAAGGTTTGAATTTTAATATTGTAATATTACTATGCACTTTTGTTGCATTCAGATATACTTGTCAAAATAAATAAATTTCATTTTGTTCATTCCATATCCAACTTAAAATACATGGATCATATGTAATGGCCATAATTTCAGGATAAAAATAAACATGCAGAAATATATGTTCTACTGTATATTTATGTTTTATGTTTATACTGTTATTTCATTTTTCCCTGATAAAACTCATTCTCTCTATTCTTTTTGATTTTTTTTTGTTTGTGAGGAATGACAAATGTAGATGGAAACAATTTCACTTAAATGTCATAGGAGGCTGCCTGAGATAATTTGCTAAGATGATGATCTATCCTCAAATCTAAATAGAAAGATGAGTATAATCATTTTATCATCATGCTGAGTAGGATGATGTTAAATTTCAACTAAGAAAAATTCTAATTTCACAAATATTCACTTAATATCTTTTCCTCAGTGTTTTGTGAGATGTTCAAAAGCTAGTATAGAAAATAGTTATTGTTAATGAGCTTACATAGCATAGATATTAGGGAAAGATTTCTACCCCATGATGTAATTTAAGTGTGCAATTTAGTAAACCATTTGATATTGGTAAACACAGTTAGTAGTTAATATAAAACTTTTGTGTCAGGTATATTTTAGGTATTGGCTTATGTAATTTTCAATCAAACTCCATGACATATATCTTATGTTTTGTTGTATTTGTTTTATAGATTAGGAAACATACTCAGGTTAATGAATTTCTCTAAAGTCATCCATCTGACATTTGAATACAGACAATGAAATTCCGAGTATATACTCTGAGCCATTCTAGAACACAAAAGAATATGAAAAAGGAAAAGACAAGAAGGGGATTTACATTACTAAGAGACTCACAGAAAAAAAAAATGAGTTATGGATTAGCTGTTGAAAATAATAGGTGGGACTTTCATGAACATAGACATAAGGGACAGTATAGAGATTCTAACTAGGAATAAAAACATGAAAAGATAAGAACAAATAGAATGATTACATAATTTGATGAAGACACTGATGTAATGTAATGTTTCATTTGGATACTGTTCATATGGTGATGTTGACATTTATTACCTTAAATTTTTAACCACTACTCTCAAGTAGACCCCAATTGTATCCATGAATCCTAAGATACTTCCCTTATCTATTCTCTTCCCTTTTCTATTTCTTTTAACTTATTACCTCATAATTTCAGTAACCCCCTCATTCCTGTGATACCTCCTTTCCAATTCACATTTTCAGTTTTGGACCTTATTTTCTATTTCATTGAGAAAAACATAAAAAATATAAATAGAACAGAACTCCCACTTGTCTCATCATGGCATGTAATTGTCACTTGAATTTGTAACCCTATATCCTATTTCCTTTTTTATTACTCTGAATGCATTGTCCATATTTCTAATCATAACCAAGCCATCTCCTAGTGCCATCCTCTCTTAGCTACTCAAGTGCCTTATTTCAGTAGTTCTGCCTACTTTTTGCATCAACTCCTTTATCTCTCCAGGGTTATTCTCAACAGCATGTATATAACCTGTTATTCTTTCTTAAAAGCAAGCACATGAATCACATCACTTGATAATTCTCACAGATATGTCCATGTCTCTTCTTTTGTTCAAAAAGCTCCTGAAAGAGTTTTCTGTCCTCACTGTTTTACATCACTCT
>RJWT010055974.1:0-10101 GCA_004365215.1 Cuniculus paca
GATAAGACAAGCGCTTCCTTAAACCACATTTGTCCTCTTTTCTCAGTAGATACATTTAAAACTGTGTTTGCTTCTGCTGGTCGCCATGGCACACGGTTGATCTGGAAACTCACACTGCCTCCTTCAGAAAGGCCATCTTCTGCAGCATGATACCCAAGACCTCAGACAATCTGGCCCCACCCTGTGTTTTTCTAGCATTGTGTCATTTACTATTCATTTGACTGACAAATGCTTATTAAAGACATAAATCTTTTTGGTGAAGAGCTGAGCAGGCTCTGGAAATACGAAGAGCAAAAAACTGGGTTCAGCTTGGTAGAGCAGAGATCATTCATGCTGTGATTTCTTCTTCCTAGCACCTAGCTAGATCACATATGCAGCCTCATTTGCATTTGGGTGGAACCTTGCTGGGGTCCACGTCATAGAATAGGGGAGACATCATAGACACTACAACCAGGGCGACTCCACTAAGATCTTCTGTGTATGATCCTCATTTTTCCTCCTTCCCTCAGCTGCTGGTCAAATGCAGGGGATCCAGAGATTACAGTTCCCTAAGCATTGCAGGAAGGCTGCTCTCAAACATCCAACTACATTTTAACTGAACAAAAGAAAAAAAAATCTTCTTGTGGATTATGCCACCTTGGCTTTTAAGTGTGTTTCTCTCCCTAATACATCCTTGTCCTTTGAAACTTTTAGTCTGCTGGAAGGCTTAGACAACAGTCGAATAGCCCCACAAATAAAAGTTAAATTGCATCCAAGATAGTACTAAGGAGAGCTCCATGGTGCTACGAAAGTATAGCATAGTGGAATTTGCCTTGGAAGGGTTGGGAAGAGGAAGCCAGTCTGGAGTTCAAAGATCAAATAATAATTGATTTCTCACTAGTCTCCCCTGCCCACCCTTATTAAGCTCTAGCTCACAAGCTGCTTTTTCCTACTCTGCCTTTGTACACTCTGTTCTGTTTGCGTTCCTTGTCTTCCCATTTCTATCTACCCTCCTTTCTGCTATCAAGATGAGATAAAATCATAGTAATCGAGGAACCCCACACTGGCTGACAAGAGGGCTATCACAGAACAAATTTGTTACATCGAGAAAGAAAAGTGTGAACTCATGATCTTAAAATAATGTGGGCTATCGTTGCTACAGATGGCACACTGGTAGTAGCAACCAGTGCATTTTTACCCAGCACCAGCCCCAGTGCCTAGATTCAGCTGCTACCGTATATGCATGATGCTGATTCAATGTATTTAGGAGTGCAAAAGAGACAGCTTGGGTTTGAAATGCCCTCTTGTTGCCAGAAAGCAAGGTTGCTCAGGCACTTCAATGTATGTATAAAAACACCAATTTAAGGAACTCCTTCCAGCCAACTAGCAGCAATTTGAGCATCAATAATGGAAAAATAGTAGTAATAATTACAGTTAATTGGGAAGAGTTATGTTTGTGAAAAGATATGGGTTAACAGTAATGCTACTCAATAGAGAAAAGGTAATATAAAATTCATAAGGTAGTTTTTATACTGAAAAGGTAAAAATGATAGAATATGCTTAATGCTTCACTTGATTTTGATAAATAAGGGAGAGTTGGTACATCATAATTTTCACAGTAAGAACAATAATAGCAAATGTTTACCTAGGGTTACTACATGCCAGGAACCATGGAAAGTGCTGTGTACCTAATAACTCATGTAATAATCACAAAATCCAAATAGATTCTATTAAGACCTTTATAAAGCTATGTGGTTGGTAGTGGATGTTATGATTTAGTTCTAAAATGCCTCCCAGAGTCTCATATGTTCAAAGGTGAGGCTTTTGGGAGGTGATTAGATCATGGTAGCAGTATAACCATGAGTGGATTAGTCCACAGATGAGTTCATGGCTAGGTGTGGTTTTGGGAGGTGAGGCCCGGTCAGAGAATGCAAGTCCCTGAGGTTGTGCCATGGGTGGGTATATTCTTTTCTCTGGCTCTTCCCTTTTCTTGCTGTTTCTCAACTGCCATGATGAGTGCCTGTCCTCTTGCCCTTCTGGCATGTCATTTCTGCTGTGGAGCCAGTCAACCAAGGACTGAGCCCTCTGAAACTGTAAGCCAAAATAAACCTCTTCTTTAAATTGTGGGTTTTAGGTGCTTTGTCTCAGCAATGGCAAAGTGACTAATACAGTTGAGGGACCACAAATTTGAACCAAGTCCATTTGGCTCTAGGATCTGTGCTCTTATCACAATGTTCTACTGCTTCCCATATAAATAAATGTCTTTAAAATATTTTCTTTAATCAAGTGTTTTATAAGAAATAGAAATCTGTACTTGCTTCTATCACAGTTATTAAGAAAGAACAAGAAAGACAAGCATGTATAAGTCAATTAATTCCAAAAATAACAAATCAGATTATGTTCAAAGTTCAGGCAGGACAAGTCAGCACTAATGGTCATATACAGCCAGCCAAGTAGAAGGAAAGTTCAACTCAGTGTTGCAAAATCATTAATTAGCCAAAAGTCCTTGAGAGGTGTGCAAAGAACACAGACCCAATTGCTCATCTCCTAGGAGATGAAACCTCTAGAAAGCTGTACAGATTATAATAAAATATGAACAGAAGCTTGTGCATTTTTAATAATGCTAACAGCCAACATCAATGAATTAAAATGACAGTGTAACAGACAAAGAAGTATAACACCCCCAGCAAGATGTGCAGTGTGTACAGTTTGTGGGGAGATCCCCAAGATGCCAAAAGGGAAACCTATGTTAAAGGTTAAAGGTAGACCTAAAACCATACCCTAAGGATATGTGGATGGGTTTTACTCAACCTGATGACTAGACTTGCAGTACTGTAGAGGATGTTAACCTCAGTTGGTCTGAGAAATCATCATTTTACTTTGGGTATGGCATATAATAACTGCAACCAGAAATACTGTCAAAATATTACAATGAAAACCCAAGGAAGAAATAAAGGTTGCATAGCAATGATTCCAGAAAAATAAAAGTACAAGGACAAATATAATAAAGCGATGACTGAAAGGCTGTTTTGGAATAGATTTTAGTGAGTTTAAGTACATTGGCAAGCCTATTTCATCTGCCCTTGAAGATGTCTGAAATTCTCAAAAAACACAGACATTATGTAGGCAGCAGCTGCTGCTGCTGTTACACCCTTGTGCCTACAGGCCCCTTTCTCGTGTACCTCAGCTACTCCCAACGGCCTGAACCGTGTCTGTGTCAGTGGGCTGCCCATGGACTTCTCAAACCTACTCACATGCACATACAGGGCGGACTGGAAGCATGCTGGTATCATTTACCCCCACCTTCACTTTGGGGCACCCCCTATCTAGTGAATCACAGGTGTGGGATATAGATACCCCACTTCCCTAGTCCTTGGCCAGGATAATTTCTGGGCATAGCTTTCTATCCTTTTCGAAAACTTCCTTGCAGGAGTGTCAGTCACTTGCTGGTAGCTGACTCGTTAACATACTTCTTAAGGGGCTCACTTGATTTTCCTTCCTCACTTGAGTTTCATTTCCCCAGAGATATCTCTATTGCCTTCAAATACATTGTGCACACAAACTTTGCTGGGAGAATGCTTCTGGAGAAGATCCAACTGAGACATGCATTAGTAATTGCAGTTTATTTAAGGCTACTTAGTCCAATTTGTTAGTAACAATTACATTACCAAAAGAACATTATTTTTAAAAAATTACCTATAGCCTAATAGATTATTTTATTAATGGAGCACTATGCAAAGCATGAGTATTTATTGTTTGTAACCAGGCACAAAAATCCCTCAGATATTAAAGAATACATCAACAGCGGATTGCAAAACTACTAATCCACTTTCTAGAAACAGCCCAGCTGCTAGGGCTTCATGGATGCCCTATTCAGGGTGAATTGACTATTTCATTCTTTATGCTCTCACAGCATTTGACTTATTACTCTTGAACAGCATACAATTTATCTGTTTACATAGGTGTACCTCCAAAATTATAGTCTGAGTTCCTACCTGACAGAGACTAAGTCTCCTTTGCGTTGGTCAGCCCTGCACCACATCCTAGCCCTAGAAAATTGTTAACAGGGATATTTAATTGCTTAAAAAGACGAATGAATGAATGAATGAAGGGACATCTACCCATTCCAATAGACCATGTTATTCATCCTTATGAACCGGGACCATTGTCAAACCACTACTGCACAATGCAGGGCCTGGGTGAGCACTTGGGGTTTAGTGTTCAAAGGTAAATGAGAGTGGAGAAATGGACGAGCGAGTAAAGAGTAGAGCACATGGCAGCCTCGGATCGCTTGTGTGCAATTATTGCCAAATCCAGCTTGGTCTTACTTAGTTTTGTTTATGATGCTTTGTTAATCAAAAAGCAATATGCTTTTAAATAGCAACTTATTTCACAATAATTTGGGCTAGCAGTTTTAGCTCTGCAACATAATTTCAAATCTTACATTTGTCACTCAGCAAATATTTCCCTAGCGTTGGTCACTCATAAATGTGATCAGCCTATTACTGTATCACTGCAACCAAGGGTCTTGCCAGTCCGGCATGTTTAGGGGTACAGTCATACAACCAGCTGGACCAGTGGCTGGTAAACCACAGCTTGTGGGTCAAGTCAGGCCTGCGGCTTGTTTTTATAAATAAAGTTTTATTGGAACACAGCCAAGGTTCTTTGTTATGCATCGTCTACCACGGCTTTCAAACTACAACGTCTGTGAGTCCGTGATGGCACAAGTGAGTACAGCATTCATGACAGAGACTAGATGTCTGCAAAGTTTAAAATATTTACTATCTGGTCCTTTACAGAAACTTGCTGAATTTTTGGTCTTGTATATATATATGATATTTTAAAATATATGTTTATTGTGGAATGCTAATTAAAGCTAATTAACATATGAATTATCACACATTTGTGATTTATTTCTGGTGAGAACACTTACAAATGTTCAAGTAGGAAATAGACTTGAAAATTGCACTACTTGTACAACTGATCTCTTGAAATGATTCCTCTTGTCTAACTGAGATTTTATGCCCTTGGACCAGGAATCCCAATTCACACCTACTGCCAGCCACTGCTAGCCTTGGTACCTAGTATCACCATTCTACTTTCTGCATCTGAGCTTAGCACCTTTAGATTCCACACATAAGCGAGTGTATCTGTCAGTGATTACCAGGGAAACATTTAATGCAAGATATACAAATATATAAGGATTTACGAGATAGGCTGCCCACAGAGTCAGGTGGGGAAGGTTGCAGAGGGGCTGCCTGCATGACTGAAGATCTGAAGGATCCAGTAGAAGGGCTGGAGCTCACTGTAGTATCCCATGTGAGTCTGTACCAGGAGGCCAAAGGGTCTGCTCTGGGATGCTGAAGAGTCTGTGCTGGAATCCAAGAGAGGACACCCAAAGTGAAGGGCTCCTCCTATGAAAACAAAGTTAGCTATCCTTCTTCATTTCACTCTTATTCCATTTAGGTAAAAAGTCTATTGGCTGGTGCCACTCACACCCAGGCTGGGTCTTCTGTCTTCAGTAAATCCCTTCAGCCACACTCAGAACTACACTGATCCAATTTAGTTTTGCATTTCTTACTCAAATTGACACAATCAGTAAACTATCACAATGAGATTATGTGGAATTTGTCTTTTTCTACCTAGTATATTTCACTTAACGTAATATCCCTGAGGTTCATGCAGGTTGTCACAAATAACAGTATTTCTTCCTTTTTAAAGACTAAGTAATATCTCATTGTGTACATACACCACAATTTTCCACATTTTATTTACCCTTTCATTCACTGGTGAATACTTTGGTCGGTTTCATATCTTAGCTGTTGTGAAAAATGCTGCAATGAGCATAGAAATGTAGATATATGTTTGACATCCTGATTTCATTTCCTTTGGATATGAAATACCTAATAGTGAATTGCTGGATCATATGATAGTTCTATTTTTCAGGTTTTGAGGGAACTCCATATTATGTTACACAATGGCTGCATTAATTTATATTTCTATAAATAGTGTATAAAAGATCTCTTTTTTCCCATCTTTGCCAACATTTGTTATCTTTCATCTTTTTGATAAAAGCCATCCTAACAGGTATGAAGTGATTATCTCATTGTGGTTTTAATTTACATTTCCCTGATAATTACTGATGTTGAACATTTTTCATATCTCGATCAGCCCTTTGTGTGTCTACTTTTGAGAAATACCAATTTAACATATTACTAGAAGTCCTAGCCAAAAAATTAGTCAAGAGAAAGACATGGAAGCTATGTAAATCGGAAATCAAGAATTTAAATTATTTTTGTTTACAGATGATATGGTCACACACAAACAAGTGTATATATATGTGTGTATATATATATATATATATATATAGAGAGAGAGAGAGAGAGAGAGAGAGAAAGAGAGAGAAAGACAGAGAGAGACAAAGACAGAGACATCCATAAAGACTCCATCAGGAAGCTTTTGAAACTAATGCACAAATTCAATAAAGTCAAAGATACAAAATAAATATTAAAAAATCAGTAGAATTTCTATACACTAACAATGAACTATTCCCTTAAATAAGAAATCAAGAAAACAATACCATTGCCAATAGCTAAAAAATAAAGCGCATAAGAATAAATTCAACCAAGGAGGTAAAATATCTAAAACTAAAACTTTGAAACTAAAAACTTTGAAACATTATGCAAATAAGAATATATAAATACATCCATATTCACAGATTAGAAAAATTAACATCATTAAAATGCTTATACTACTGCAAACAATTTACAGATTCAATGCAAGTTTCCATCGAAATTTCAATGGCATTTTTCACAGAAATACAAAAAAAAAAACTAAATTTTTATGGAGCCTTATGAAAAACCCTGATAGCTAAGGCAATGTTGAGCACAAAGAACAATACTGGAAGGGAAGCATTAACTACATGATTTCAAAATATTCTACCAAATAGTGCTAATACAAACAGCATAGTAATGGCATAAAAATGGACCCCTAAACTAATGGAACAGAACAGAGGCCACATAAATCCTCATATTTATGGTCAATTGATTTTTCACAAAGATAAAAAAAACACAGTGGGCCAAAGACAGTCTCTTCAACAAATGGAAAAATAATAGAAAATCAAATATACAAATGCAAAGGAATGAAATTAGACCTTTATTTACACCATACATAATACTTAACTCAAACTGGATAAAAGACTTAAATGTAAAACCTGAAACTGAAAATCTTCTAGAAGAACACATAGAAGAAAAACTCCATGACATTGGTTTAGGTGGTAATTTTTTGGAATTTTTCCCTAAAAGCATAGCCAACAAGAGAAAAATAGACAAATGAGATTAGATCAGACTAAAACGATTTTGGTTTGCAAAGGAAACAAACAGAGTGAAGAGACAACTTGCAAAATTGGAGAAAATATTTGTAAGTCTTAAAAACAAAATATATCAGAAACTCAATCTAAAAGTATGAAAGCAGATAATTCAGTTTGAAAACTGAGCAAATCTTTACTAAATCCTGCTACTGCATGTCAGGTACTTCTAGCACTGGGTGTGCATCCTTGAACAGACCAACAGCTGCTCCTATCGTAGCGCACGTGCGGGATTGGGATGGACAATAAACAACACACTCAGTAAAATGAATGGATCCAGTATGTTGGAAGATGGTAAACGTTGTGGAAAAAGAAAGAGCAGAAGAGGGAAAGGGATGTCGAGAATGCTGAAATTGGGAGGAAGTAGGAAAGGAGAGGTCAGGGCAGAGGGTGATGAAGCTGAGAGGCTGATGGTGTGAATGTTGGCTCGAAGGAGACAAACAAGTCAGCCCCACAGACATCGCCAGAGGAGCCTTCCGGAGCTGCTAAGTTAGTCTCGGCACAGCCAGGACTCTGACTCTTCTCTGTCAGACTACAGAGCTCAAATTACAGCCACCAAAGAATGTGAGTTCCCACTCAGTCCTCCGCATGAAAAGTGCTGTGAACCCCAGGTCTGCTTTCTTTGCCAGTGGCCCACGTTAATTCCCAGTTATGTGCTTCCCCAGATCGGTGTGGATGTCTTTCTCTTAGCTGCGTGCTCCACCTAGTAACTGGCCTTCTAAGACCTGAGGCCGTTGCTGGGTCCACTACTTTCCTTGTCACTGGGGCAGTGTGCGATTCCATCCTCACTGTCTTCTGGGCTTTGTAAGTCATGGAGCTATTCCGCCTACCGAATGCCATGCCCTGGTTCTTTTTGGAGAAAGCAGTCGCTATGCTTTTACCTGCTTTGTGGTTATTTTCTGAGGGAGTCGCATCACTTTCTGTCATAATCACAGGACTCTGAGACACCATGAAAACAAAACAAAACAAAACAAAAAACAAAACAAACCGTAATTCCTAAGAATTAGAATTTGTACCTTCCAGGGCAGAATTTTGTCTTTTCTTCTGATTAAGAACCTCAGGAAAATAGTTACTTTTCATGCTCTATTGCCACTGTGCCATTACTAACTCACCTGTCTTTCTGAGTGCAGGCTAAGTCCCCAGCCATAGGTTACTTCATGGAATCATTAGCACTGGAAAGGTGAAAGAGCCCCCCAGCATAGCAACTCTCCAGACGCTCTATTTTTAGCCAAATTAGACTCTTTGCGGATATTTGGAGAGTAAATATCTCCCCCAATTACTACAACTTGTCTGAATGCCATTTTTGAGATAAAAGAAACAGAGATTGAAAATGGTACCTCTCTCATAGGGCTGCTGTGAAGAACAAATGCAAACAGTGTACGCAGGGGGGTTATCACGGTGAGGGGCCTAGGCCTGTGGCAAAGACTCACGGACGTCCGAACTGCAGGTGGAAGGGGGCACTTGGTGTCAGAGAGAGAGGGAGAGAGAGGCTGTCTTCTAACCCAGCTCCACTGCTCATCTGCTGGGTGATTTTGAGTGATAATTCACAATCCTGTTTTATATAGCTGAAGTGGCACTGATAATTCAAGTAGAATGTGAGATAAAAGGTATAACAATGTGTAAAATAATGGAGATAAAAGTATAGAATAGTAATAATATCAATTTCAGTATTAAATGAGATGAAAGATATAAAAATTCATAAAATCATAGGTATAAAATGTTGAAATAATATCAGTTTAGGTTTGAGTGAGATGAAATGTATTGAATAAACATCCTATAATAATTTTATCAATTGAAATACTATATGAAATGTGAGAAATTGATCATAGACTATCAGTAGAATATTAAATGAAATACTATGTATAAAGGACTTAGGATGGTGACAGGCACTTAAAGAATATGTACCCGTGTACTTATTGCTGCTGGTATCATTGGTGTTTTAACATCCTCCTCACAGTTAAGGTGTGTTAGTCCCAAGGTTGTCAGCTGCTATGCACGACTCTCTCATTGGGTGGCACTAAGCATTTAATTGTAACAATTAAGATCACCAACCATTTTCCCTTAGGGCTATAGTTGCTGCTTTCTGATTGCCTTTTCTTCAACAATCTCATGCAATTTTCGTTTCAAAGTGGCTCTGAACGCAAACTGGCAGTCCAGATTTTATAGGTTTCATTGCTGTCAATATTTTCATACCAAAAGCCTAAATATGATCTTTTAGGAATTCAGCAGTTCTCACAGGGAGTACTGTGCTCCGAAAAGGTCACGCAGAAGGGAAGAGTGAGCATTATCCTTCAAGAAGCTATATGGGAAGATAAAGATGAGTCAGATAGAGCAGATTATTTCACTCAGAGTAAGTGGGAGGAAAACATGTAGAAGTCATGCCCTGAGAGAGTCCTGGAGCCTGTACTTCCAGAAGGAAATTGTTTGCCAAGGGACTCGTCCTTTGCCATCCCTGGGCCATGCCGTGTGCTGACTGTCCCTGTACCTTTTAGGTCTTCTCTGCCCCCATCTCCTCTGCTCAGTGTCCTCAAAGGTATGCACTGCTTTGGTCAGGCTTCTTGGGCCTTGGCTGATGGAGAGCCCTAGAGGAAGGAAAGAGGATGGCAGTACCTCAGGCTAGCTGCAGCCCTTTACTTAAGGTCCTCGTAGGGCAGCTTTGTCTTTATGATGCTCTCCTGGTGGGTCATGAGTTTTTGAAATAGAGTTAGACCTTGTGCTCTGTGAAGACTGAATTTACTTGTGTTTACTCTGCTCAC
>RJWT010055975.1:0-10077 GCA_004365215.1 Cuniculus paca
TTTTTTTTTTTTGGCACCAGGAATAGAACTCACGACCTCTCACTTGCCAGGCAGGCACTTAGGCCGCTGAGCTAAATCCCCAGCACCCTTGCCTTTTTGAGACAGTCTCACTGTACCATTTAGGCTGACCTTGGGCTCACTTTGTAGCCCAGGCTGGTCTCGAACTCACAAAAATCCTCCTGTCTCAGCCTCCCGAGTGCTGGGATTACAGGTCTGTGCCACCAGGCCCGGCTTGCAGCAGTATTTATGCTAGCCAAAAAGTAGAAAAACCGAGTATTTTGGATTGAAGAGAAAAATAAGGAATGTAATGCCTCTGCACAATTGAATATTATTCAGCCATAAAAAGAATGAAGTAGCCGGGCCTGGTGATGGCACACGCCTGTAATCCCAACACTCGGGAGGCTGAGACAGGAGCATCGTTGTAAGTTCGAGACCACCCTGGGCTACAAAGTGAGCTCAAGGCCAGTCTGAACGGCATAGTGAGACCCTATTTGAAAAAGACAAGGGCTAGGGATCTGGCTTAGTGGTCTAAGCGCCTTCCTGGCAAGCACAAGGTTGCGAGTTCTATCCCCGCTGCTGCAAAAAAATAAAAAAAGTAATAATGTGTGACACAACAAGGAGGAATCCTGAAAACATACTAAATGAAAGGGGTCACAAATGGCCACATATGGTGTGATCTTATTTGTGTGAAATGTTTAGACTAGGCAAATTTGTAGAGACAGAGAGGACATTCGTGGTTGCCAGCAGCTGCGGGTAGGCAGAGTGGGTGCTGACTGCTAATGGATTTGGGGTTTCTTTGGGGCATGACGAAAATGATTTAAAACTGAGGATAGTGATAGTTGTGTAACTGAATATAGTACAAGTCACTGGCTTGTACATGTGTGGCAGGTGAATTACATCTCAGTAAAGTGTTAAAAGAAATGCACTGCTTTAGTCAAATCAAACGCTGCAGGCCCACTAGCATCAGGTTGTAATCACTGGTTTAGAATCTTCTGGTGACCAGCTTAGCACATGAAAACCACCCTAATTACAGTAACAATCGTGAGAGTCACCGGTTGTCCCCAAGAAGCCTGAGATACAAAGAGGCACTTGTTTTTGATTTAAGAGACGAACGTGGCATGGTGGCTCGCTCTCTCAGTTTACATCTGTGTTGTACCCATCTGTCCTTCCTGCCTCCACAGCACTGGAAACTTCAGCAGTGATTTTTCTCATTTCTGAAAACTCCTTCCTGACTGCTGACGGCTGCCTGCTTCTGTCTGAAATGCTCCGTGTCCTCCTGGGGTGTATGGAGGGCACAGCTTGTCTCTTTTTCATAAGGCAGCATTTGTTCTGCCTTCTTGGCTCTCCCTGCTTTTCTAAGCTGGCACATCTGGGGTCTGTCATTCATTTTCCGAAGTTGTTGGAGCTGTCCGGTATAGGGACCAAGGTGTGTTGCAGCCGAGGTGTAGAACTTTCCAGATCTACAGGTAGGACGGTAGGGCATGCAGATTTGCCGTTAGTTTCATTTGCCTGCCAGAAGTCTCCATGGCTTTCAGAGCTGGGGTGGGAGCCAGGGCCTCAGCAATGCATGGGGACAGCTGGAAGCTACTACTGGAGGATTGGCCAGTGTGCTGGGCTCGGGGAACTGAGACAGTGCCGGGTCACCTGCCCCTGTCAGGAGCCAAGCTCAGTGTCTCCTCCTGTGACTTTGTTTTCCTCTGGGCAACTTGTAAGTCATGTAGCACTGTGAGGATTCTTCTCTGCGTGGACCCTCAGCCCATTGTTCCCCTCGGAGGCCTGAGTCAGATGGGGTTTTAATCCCGCTGGTGACCCCTCCCGTGCCTCCAGCCCAGTCCCTTAGCCACACAGATGCTTCTTGGTCCCTGCAGGAACTCCTTGAAGTCTCTGGCACGAGGATAGCACTTTTCCCTCATTCCCAGTGCTGGTAAAATTTCTCCCTGGCATTGCATACTTTTAGTCATCAGTGAGAACTGGAAAGAGCAGTTGGGTCCATACATGTTCTCATCATGTCATAGTGAAACTGCAAGACAAATAATTTTCAATTTTCTACTTGTATTAGGACGGCTTTGATTGGGCTAGATGTATTTTTAAAAGAATAATGGTGTCTTCACAAAGTAGAAGGTCATTTCTGCTACAAAAAGTTGGAGGTAGCTGGGCATGATGGCACATGCCTATAATCCCAGCACTGGGGAGGTTAAGGCAGGAAGAGTGATGCAAATGCGAGGCCAGCCTGGCCTACAGAGTGAGTTCAAGGCCAGCTTGAACTACATAACTAGACCCTGTCTCAAAAAAAAAAACATTGGAGGTGAGGCATCCAGGCTCTCTGCTCCACTATCACCAGCTTGTGTGACCCTTCTCCCAAAAGTTCAGTATGGCTACTAGAATTCCAGCCATCACATCCACATTCCATATGAAGGATGGGACATACTGGGTTAGATTTCCCAAGGGTTAAGGCCTATTCTTTGTTGTCACTTTACATACACTATGGCAGATGTGCTTACTCTACTGGAACCACTATTGACCTCCTCTTCCCCTGCCTTAAAGGGACAGAGGCCAGGTAGCCATTCCGCTGGGGCAGAACCAAACTTCCTCTCCAGGGCCCAGGCCGGAATGACAGAGCAATTATATTTCACCATAGAAACTAAGGAGCGTGCAGCGTTGGGGTGCCTGGTCCTGACCTTGCCACCTCAGTTCTCTGGGGCCTATCTGTCCATCATTGCTTTTGCTCATTTTCTCACTCTGTCTCTCCACAGTCTGCACCTCTCGTGTCCTCTGTGGGGGAGACGAGGTGAGTACAGCCATGCGCCCACACATCTCATGCAGTGTCCAGTGTTGCTCACAGTGTGGTGACACTGGGATGGCCTCTCTGGTGCCAGCACTTGGAGCTGCCCATGCCCACTGCCCAGATTCCCATCTCAGAGACTTCTGTAATTTGTTTCATTGTAAGGGTCTTTTCCAAAATGTTTCTGTTTGGAAAAGCAAGGGCTGAGGCCAAAGAGAGTTAGCGCATAGTTATTTTCAACTAAACTTTGAAATGGAACGTCTGCATTGGAAGTAGTACGTCATAATTAATTCCCTACTAATAAGCACTAATCATGCCTCATTATGGCAGCTCTGTGGCATTTGGGAGAAGAGTGTAGCCCTGCAGATGGTAGTGGACTTTCTCTTCCCAGGTGGACATGGAAGCCTTCCTCACACTCACCGACGGCGACCTGCAGGAGCTGGGCATCAAGACAGATGGATCCCGGCAGCAGATCCTGGCAGCCATCTCTGAACTGAACGCAGGCAAGGTATTAATTTGAAACTTTCTTCTTTCCTTCTTCAGACTGCTGAGAGCTTCGCTAGCATCCTACATCCTTTGTGGTGGTCTCATTTCAGCCCCATTCTGCCTCTGATGGAGGCCAACCTTGCTCGCCTACTTACCACGACTGAGCGCTCATTGCCTTCCCCATCAGTTCTGTCCCTCCCCATCAGTTGTTGCTATTCAAATTTAGCAAAGATACCCCTTTGGGTAATTTGAACCCTCCGAGCCAGATGTCACCCTCAGGAGCTCTGGAGTCTGGCTGGCTGAGTTGGTATCCCAGGGTGAGGCAGGCCCTTCCCTGAGCCTCGCTGTCCTCCCTGTAGGGGTGATAGTGCTATTTCTAAGACTAAAATGCCTGGAAGGGCTCTGGGCACCCAGCGCTGTCAATCACTGTTGATGATATTGGCACCCTGTATTTTGGTCTAACGTTAAGTTTCTGTTTCATTAGCTTTAGTGCTGAAGATCAGCAGTGCCCTGCCCCCTGCCCCTACCCCCGAGGCGCACACGTCCAATGGAAGAGCCAAATCATAAAACCAGAGAGGCAGGTCCTCACTCACTCCACAGCCACTGGCTGTGGTTGCTGCCGGATGCTCAGACTCCTCTGCCATTACTTTTTACCCCCAGTGTAGAATGAATCTTTCTGTGTCTCCTTCCACTGGTGACAGATGGCACTTGCTCACCTGTTGTCTCCTCACACTCTGACTCACAGCTGCCCACTTGGTGGAGAAGAGCAGCATGTCTGGGATTTTGCAGTTATATATAACTATTACTGTGAGGGACATTTCTGTCTCTTCCCCTTTTCCTCTTGTCTCGTGTTTTGTTGCCATTGTTCCTCAGGCTGTGTTCCGCACCATGAGGTTATGTCAGAGAACATGACAGGCTTTGCGGTTCATTCTGTATACTGCCAGGTTATGCACAGAAATCCTGAGCAGGCGTATAGCACCAGCAGCAAGTATGTATTTATGTAGCATTGTATCACTGACAAATCACTGCATACATTTCCCCAGCCAGGCCCAGAGCAGAGTTCCCGGGCAGGGAGGACCTCTTAGCCCTGCCAGGATTGGGGGTGGGTGTTTGCGTTGCTGTCATCATCATTGTTGCCTGTTCCCGAGCCACGAGGTGACCCTTTAAAGTGATGTAGTTAGCGTTGCTCCAGCAGGCGCCAGGCTGGTTGTTTCTCTATGGAAATGTTCCTAACATTCCTCACCCGTGCATGGGCCTGTGCTGCTTGTGTCGTAGGTGGGGAAACCTAGGTTCAGAGGTGGACCGTGTACCCTGACTTCCAGACCAGCGCTGCTGCTGCTGCTGCTGCTGCTGAGTTCTATTCCAGGCCTTGGTGGGGAGAGGATGAGGCAGGCATGGTAGCTGCTAGAGCTCGTTAGTCTTGGCTGTTAGTAAGGGCATCACCAAGGAAGCGAAGGCAGGGTGGCTCACGTCCAGTGAGTCAGCAAAAATAATTACCAAAGCCTTTGGAGCTTTGGTTTATCCACGGGCAGGAGCCCTCAGAGTCTGCCACGGCCCAAGCGCTGTGTGGACGTTGGGCAGTCAGCATCACTATGCGCCAGCGCTGTCCCGTGAGCACATGCATTGGCTGCTCAGTTAACCTTCACCAGTGCTGCTGAGGTTGGCTCCAGTTCACAGGGGAGAGAACAGAAACAGATTCAGAAGAATCTGTCCAGGATCACAGCCAGTAAGTGGCAGAGCCAGGACCAAAACCCTGACTTGGTGTCTACTCGCATGCCGTACAGCCCCTCTGTAACTAACACAGGCACACGACAAGAGGTGTGTGGTGCTTTGAGAGCTTCTGACATCAAGTGTGGGCCAGGAGAGCAAGAACCAGAGAGACCGCCCTGAAGAAGTGGCAGGGAGCTGCTGAGACCTGAAGGAAGGGTGGAAACCACGAAGTAAATGGGTAGAAGAAAAACGCAAAACCAGGCTGCGGGAGGCACATGTACAAAATTATGCAGACTGGAGCATTTCTTTAGTGTTTCCCTCAAATTCACCACACATCTCCTCCCTGTTTTTTAGTGTAGCCCTCATTAGGATAAGCTCCAGAAGGGAGAGGTGTTAGAAGGCCTCCCTGAGGACCCAGGCCATCAGCTCCCACCAAGACACCTCCTCTTAATCCTCCTCACATCCTTCTCACAGTTGGCACTCAACCCACAAAGTCAGGTGATGCCATCCAACTGCCAGTGCAGGACTGGCCCCTCTCAAATACTTACTCAGAGATAAAAGCCAGATAAAGTGTTCTAGAACCTGTGTGAGAGGGAGGCCTAGCTTTTCTTGCTCTTCACCAGTGTCTTTTCTAGCTGTGCTCTGCGGTATGCAAGGACCTTGCAGAATCAATTCAGGAGGTTATGAGCAGTTTTAAACAGTGAAGTAGAATAGAAACTGTCACTAGGCTTTGCAGGTAGGAAGAGTAAAACTCATTTCAGTTAATATATTTACATGAAACGGGTGTGTTAGAGAATGCATTTCTTACACAATCAAAAAAAAAAGAGCATTTGAGCATTGTAGCCTAAAAATTTTTAAGTGAGCATTAACTGAAAACCTGACTCCTAGTAATATACAGTACCAGCAAATATTATCAGGCATGATGGTGTCAGCATCATATCTTTTGTTTTTGTTTTTGGTGGTGCTGGGGATCAAACCCAGGGCCTCCCACATACCACGCAAGTGCTCAACCACTGAGCTGCACCCCAGCCCTAGCATAATAACATTAAGAAAGCCCTAATGTTTTGAAGTCAGCCAAATAACTACCTGGTGAACCCACCCAGGTATTTGAGAACTATGTGTATGTATTTGGGTCTGTTTATTAGTCATTGTCAGATGAGGAATGCCTTGGAGAAGGATAACCAGAAACAGTGGTCTGATCCTCACCCTTAGTTGGTCCTAAGCCTTGTGTCTTTCTATTCCCTTTTTTGTGTGCTTATCATTTTGCTAAATTTGCACAATACCAAAATGATGGAAAGAATTCCTTTTAAGAAATCACAACCCAACCACTCTACACCCAGTGCTATTCACTTTGGGGTGGTTACTCTGCAGTGTTTTGTGCCAAGTGGTTTTTTTTTTTTGTTTTGTTTTGTATTTTTTACCTCACCCCTCAGTGGCCGAGATAAATTCAGATCTTTAATTTTATGTCCTGCTTTTTTTTTGTTTAACATGAAATGTATGCAGCTACCACTTAAGTATTTTTAATATAATAAATTTGCAAAGGTGTACTAAAAATATTTTTAAACCCCCTCCTTGTTAGATATAGAGATGCATAAAAATAGTGCTGCAGTAGACAACTCTATGTGTTATATGTGTAAGGGTTTCTACTTATCCCCCCAGAAGAGTCGTCTAAAATAGAAATCACTGAGTCAAAGAGCCAGGCTCAAGGTATATGGATGTCTTTTTGAAATTCTTCCAGAAAGAGCCAGTGAGTGCCTGCTGCTGTGGGTGGGTATGAGAGTTCCCATTCTGCGGTCTTGCCAGTATTGAGTCCTGTCAGTTGGGGTTTTTGTTTTTTATTTCTGTGGTACTGGGAATTGAACCCAGGGTATTTGCAATGAGCTACATCCGTAGCCTGTTTGTTTGTTTGTTTAGAGACAGGCATTTGGCTAAGTTGCTAAGTTTCCTGGGCTGGGCTTGAACTTGCAGTCCTCCTATCAGATGGGTTTTTAATCATCATTAATTTGACAAGGAAAAAAATGAGCCTGGTTTTAATTTTCATTTCTTTAAATGCCAGATAGGTTGAACCTTTTTTCTACATTTAATGGCCTTTCTTTTTTGCTTTTGAGAATTTGCAGACCAGTCCTTTGAAACTTAGGGACTTCTAAAGGGCGGTTATCATTATCCTCTTTGGTCCCTTGTGATGCAGGGTGATTATGGCCTTAATCATCCACAGCTCCTCCTAAGGTTAGGAGAAACCAAGTACTGGAAGCCTATGTCCCCTGACCTCATTTCTCAAGCAATTAAGATGAAGGTGGCATTTAGTAATAAAAGCACTTGTCATCCTTCCGTTTATACTCTCCAGCCCTCTGAGCCTGCACTGGGCTGCCCCATTCATTATCTCAGCTTGAACTTCAAGGCAGCCGGGGCAGGTTACATTACCCCATTTTACAGACACGGAAGCTCCGTGGAATGGGGACACACTGGGGATGCCAACAGCAGTCACTGGTAGAGCAGGGCTTTTGGGTCCTTTGCCTCATGCTCAGTGCTCTATCCTTCCCCTGCAGCCTTAGGGTTTGTGTCTGTGGAATTCTGAAGGCATTTTGGCAGCTTATTTAAGATTATTTGCAAGAATTGACATGAAGGGAGACTCTTGCTATCCTTTCAGGGGTCTAGCAAACCTCATCAGCACCCAAAGTCCCTGCGTGGAACTCTGGAGAGGGGCTCTCTCTGGTGTGGGGAGTCCAGAAAATGAAAGAAAGTTTGATGTCTAGGCTTAGTCAGTGGGTATTTTTTTCTTATTAATCTTAGAAAACAGTCTGCCAAAGGCTATGCATATTTAATTTGCTTTTTGTCTTGACCACATTTAGTTATTAACTTAGAAGATAAATGCTTAGTCCACACTGCTGCCCTCTGAGGGCAAGATTGGCCTGTGTCCTGCCACCCCCATAGGGTACCATGTCAGCAGCAACCATCTGAGGCGCTGTTATTATCCCATTTTATAGATGAGGAATCCATGGCCCCGAGAGAGTAAGTATTTTGTTGAAGGCCAGCCGGTTAAGTAAGTGGGAGAAGTAGGATTTGAACCCTGGCTGTTCAATTCCAGTCTGTTCTTAATCTTGCTGTATTGCTACTTCTCATCTAAGCAATCAGCATCCACCTCCTTTTTTTTTTTTTTTCCCCATCTCAAACCATGGGGGTTGGATGGGCTTCTGGAAATCATAGCTGGAAATTTTCTGGAAATCATAGCTGGAAAGACTCACAGAAGTAGGCAAGTCAAGCCTGTCCATTTTGTCCAGGGTTTGGACCCCTGCAACCAGGGTCCCAAACCAGTCCTGTGGGTACTGGAGGAACTTCTGACTCGTTCCATTTTTATTAAACTTGATATTCTTTCCATTAGGACATTTATTTCCAAGACACCCATGAGTGTTTCAAGTGAGTTGCGCATTAACCACACTGTATCAGTTGAATCCGTGGTTTAAAAAGATTTAACAAGACTTTCTATATGTTTTCAATTTCCTCCACAGGGACGCGAGAGACAAATCTTACAGGAAACCATTCACAACTTCCACTCATCCTTTGAGAGCAGTGCCAGCAATACCAGGGCCCCTGGCCATAGTCCCTGTACGTGATCCTGCTTGCTGTGGCCACCAGCGTGAGTTCTCTGGGTCCAGATACCCCTTCCTATAGCCAGGGACCAAGCCTCTGCTCCCCCCGAGACGTGCCATGTTTGCCACTCCACTGTACCTGGTCCCTTTGTTCCTATCAGGATCCCCCTGCCTCCAGTCCCTGCAGCGTCAGTTGGTAAGGTTGTTGCACTACCAGACTCACATGAGACTAGTACTCTCCTAAGTATCTGGTCAGGTGCTTCTGGTGGACACATGGTTTCACAGTGACTCAGGACTCAGCGCTGTTGCTCTTGTACCCTGCCATCCCCAACAGAAAAGGAAAAGGATGGTGGAAACAGCCACCACAGCCTCTTCTTAACTTCCTTGCCCTTAGCTGACACTTCTCCCTCCTGTTCACATTCCACTGGTCACTGGTTGTCACATGGCTCTACCTGATTGCAAAGGAGGCTGGGAAATGTAGTTTCCACTTGTATGCTTTCCAGCAATGCTCTAAACTTAGTAAGGGAACAATCTAATGGAAGGATATCTCTCCCTGGCATGCCTAACCTTAAAAGCTCTAACTTGTCCCTCATGGCTCAAGTCACTTCCCAGAGGTTTTTCAACACCCTTACACAGAACTTGTCCTTCTAGCCATGGAAATCCCTCCATGCTTCATATATTACTGCCTTAGACTTCACTGCATCTGCTACATACAGTATGCATCAGGCATTTGGGATATGTGTCTGCATTTTTGTATTGCAAAGGCAGCATTCATGTGAGAGAGAAAAGAGGGCTCACTGTGTGAATCCTTCCTTTCTGGCCTGCGGTTTCTCATCCTGCAAGGTGTAGAATCAGGCAGAGATAGTACTGCAGGGCTCTTTGCTGCTCATCCAGGTCACACAGGGCTTTCTGCCCTGCACATGGGAGCAAGAGACCAAGGTATCACTCTGTGAAAAGAATCCAGGCTCAGTTTTTCTAGGCAAAGAAATCTGCAGAATCTGGAATTTCTTTTAGGCCCTATTAATGCCATGTACCTTGAAAGCACTGAACTGTGTGTCTTTCTACCACGTCATACTGTATTAGGCCCCACCATTTAAATTCCTATTATATACTTGCTGCCAGGCATGTACAGATGAGCTAGGGCTGTCCCCACCCTGGAAGATCTGGACAGGCATGAGAAGGGACCCCAGTCTTGCAAGAGCATGTGTACGTGTGGCCCCAACCTCAAGGGGCATCCGGGCAGGTGGGAAGAGCCTGTGCTCTTGGGTGCAGGGTCAGGGCTCAGATCCAGCCCCCTTGCTGGCCAGTAACATGGCAAGGAAGTCTCCTCAGTCCCTCTTAGCTGGAACTGGGAGCCTGAGTGCATCAAGCACTTGGTCCATAAGAAGCACCTAGCAGATGGTGTCCTCAGAACTCTAACCCTTGTCATGGGCTGTGCCCGCCATCTCTCATCTGTGTCCCTTGGCCATCAAAGGCAATTACCTGAGATCCTCTTGTCTCCGCTCATGCTGC
>RJWT010055976.1:0-10089 GCA_004365215.1 Cuniculus paca
AAAAAAAAATTTTTTTTTAATTTTCAAAGGTATTGCACACATAGTCTGAAACTATATTCAGCCTGTCCATAATCTTTGGTTCTATGGGACAAATATTTGTTTCAAGAAGTTTATAGTTTTAAAAAGTCTCCAACAAAATTGACCTATGGGGGACAGAAGAGAAGACACAGGTCACCTTATGGTGCACAGGCTATAGACAGCAATCGGTATCAGGGAGCCTCGGGGAGGCTGGAAACATTCTGCATTTGTATTTGAGGACACATTTAGCAACCCACGAAGATGTAGATTTAAGTAAGAGTTGTATACTTTACCATCTTGAGGTTATAACAATTTTATAAGCAGAAAGGTAGGTAAATGGAGGAAGTGCTCCAAGCTGTGCTGCTTCTTCAGTCTCAAATTCCCTTCTGCCTCCCTGGGTCCCCTGTAAGACTCGGCCTGGACAGCACTTCCTCCAGGAAACCCCTCCTACCCCATGCCCCAGCCCTGGTGTGCACTTGGCCCAGCTGGGTACTCCCAAATGCAGCCCTGTGGGTGCCACCTTTACCCTCAGCAGTCAGCAAAGTGACTCCTTGTCTGCCTCCATTAGAGCTCCTAATGTCCTGCGAATGCGACAGTGTGCTGCCTGCTGTCATCCAGGCCCAGCACACAGCAGGCAGTTGGCACAAGTCTGCCCTGACAGCTCAGACTCCCCTGGCAATCAGCAGACAGCAGGATGACTCCTATCCCCAGCCCGTCTCTATTTCCCTAGAAGTGACTGAGCATAGAGTCTGGAAACATGAGCTCTGGAGGGCCAGAGGACCAACTGAGTCCTGGGTGAGAAGCCGGGAGGGAACGCATGGGGTGAGAAGGGGAAAGCTGAGCAATCCTGCAACCAGCTGTGAAGACCTTGTGCTGTGGAGAGAAAATAAGTGTGTACATGTGTGTGATTCTTAAATCACCTCTTTGGTGGAAGAAACTCTAGGCCAGTTGTGCTCAAACTCCCACTGGCATCAGAATCTCCAAGTTTGTTAAAAACAGATGCCTGGACGCACCCTAGAGATTTGGTGAGAAGATCTGCAACAGGGCCTGAGAATTTGCACTCCCAACTAGTTCCCTGGTGATGCTGGTTCAGGGACCCCCATGGCACTGGACCAGATGTGACCGTGACCACTATTAGGAAGTACAAACATCGAAAGACACTAGTGTCCTTTCATGTGCTCATCTGATAGGCTTCTATTACATGCACGCTATGTGCAAAGCCTTGTGAGGGATACAGACATAATTAGAGCCAGGAGCAGTGCCTTCACCTTTGGTCACTAGAAAATGGATTGCTCCTTCTGAGTGCCTTTCCCAAGACTTGCTGCTGAAGCAGAAAATGACACCCACTTTCAATGCTCAAATGGTCTCAGGTTCAAACTCATGACTCTGAGAATAAAGTTTTCGAAGTCCGCTCCCATTGGTGAACTCATCTGCTTCCCCAAATGCCTCCAGTTAAATGAGCCATTTGCCAGAGTCTGTTTGCAATAGATGCACCCTTCATTCAACCAGAAGAGGGATCCCTTATCATTGATTTACTTGGGGTTTGGGCAGGGGGCAGAGGAATGTTCCCAGAGACCAAGGCAGCAAAGGGTCCCCAACAGCGTCAGAAGGCAGAGGCAGCTTTCCAGCAGACAGAGAGCACACTGCTCTGAAATAGCAGGAGGCATCTTCTGACGTATTTAGTTACAAGTGAGTGCCCAGGCATTAAATCTAAATGGTCCATGATATGGAATGCCCAGACAGCGTGCAGTTGGATTATTTATGCCCTCTGCACCTGTGGATGCCGAGAGTTAATTATTTATTTCGTGTTAAGTTTCCAATCCTGGGCTTCCCAACCGCAGAGGAATAAAGCACCTCAGTTAAACTGCAGGGGACCTGAGGCCATTACTCAGCAGGGGCTGGAAAACTGAAGGACTCGAGCACTGCGGATGTCAGCTCACTCACTGCCTCAGGACATCCTGCCGAAATCCAATCCTGTGTGGAAGAGTTTTAGAACCCTTCAAAGTGACACCACCTGGAAAATTCAGCTGTGGCCTCTCAATGAAAATGTAACTGAAGAGTGGAGGCATAACTTCTGGACCTCAGACACTATCCTCTGCTAGGACAGCTTTCCCAGCACATCTGACTTGCTGTAGGAAGCCACTGGCCCCAATCACTTCCAACTCTTCCTAAACACGAGTAGGGCGTATTTCGAAATGGTTCAAATTCTAAAGTTAAATGTCACTCAGCTCCTTGTGGCATTGATTAAAATGTGATACTAAGGAATGTTCTAACACAACCAAATACCTTGTTATGGTGAAATTCAGCTCATTGGTATGTGAAAATTACTATTTTAACCCAAATCACCATCTTCCCTTCACTTCAAGTGGAGCTACTCAGAATTCAAACCTAAACTCTTGTTCACCTGTCTTTCCCTGCATTGTTAACTGGAACCAAATCTCCTGTTGCAATGAAGTGGTTCTACTCCTCTTCTGCCATATTTCTTTGTCTGGAGAGAATATCAGCTTTCACACACAATTCTGGAAGGTACCCACGGTCCCACACAAATACACCTACTGCTTCCTCACAGTATGCCGTTCGATATAAAAAACAATAAATATACCACATTCACAAACAAAGAGGGAAAAAACACATGATCAATTAATTGATGCAGAAAAAGTATTTGAGAAAATTCAACACCTTTTCATGACCAAAAGAATCACTCTATACACTAGAAGGTACTTTCTCAACATAAAATCCTTACATGAAAAATGCACAGTTAATATCATACTTAATGATAAAAGGTGAAAAATTTTTCTGCTAAAATCAGAAAGAAGATAAGGATGCCTGCTTTCTTCATTTCTATTCAACACGGTGCTACAGATTTTAGTTGAGCGATTACACAAGAAAAGGAAAACAATGTAATTGGAAAAGACACACACACACACACACAATGGTTAGAGTAAATAAGTCCATAGCCAAGATGTTTGATACAAAACCAGCGCATAAAGTCAGATGCATTTTTATGCACTAGTAATGAATAATACATAAAGGAGATTATAAAAATAATTCCATTTATAATAACATCAAAAAGAATAAAATACGTGGGAATAAATGTAACCAAGGAAATGAAAGGCTTATACAATGAAAACTATAAAGCACTACTAAAAGAAATTAAGGAAGATGTAAATAAGTGGAAAAATGTCTCATGTTCAAGAATTGGAAGACCTAATATTAAGTGATTCACAGAATCAATGCAGTCCCTACCAAAATCCCAAACATGTTTCTCAAACATAGAAAAATCCATCCTAAAATTCATATAGAACCTGAAAGGACAAATCTCAAATATTTTTATTTATTTATTTTGATACCAGGAATCAAACTCATGACTTTACACTTGCCAGGCAGGTGCAGTGCTGCTGAGTTATATCCCCGGCCCAAACTTCAAATATTCAAAATAATCTTCAAGAAAAAGAACAAATTTGAAAAACTCACATTGACTGTTTCCTAGACTAACTATAAAATTATAGTAATCAAAACGGTGTTGAACAGGCACGAGGACAGACATATAAATAAATGGAATAGACTAGAGAACCCAGAAAAAATTCTTATTGTGGTTGATGAATTTTTGACAAGTGTACTATGACCATTCAGTGAGGGAACGACAGTCTTTTCAACAAAAGGTGTTGGAAAACTGGGTACACACATGCATAAGAATGAGGTTGGACCATTACTTTACACAAAATAATATAACAAGTGAGCTAAAAGTACATCAAAAACCTAAACTCAAGAACTAACACTATATTTTTAGAAGAAAACACAGAGGAAGTTTCAGAACATTGGATCTGGCAGTTCTGGCAGTGATTTCTTACGTACGACACCAAAACACAAGTAACAAGGGAAAAAACTGAGAAACTGGACTTCATCAAAATTTAAAAATTAGGTGCATCAAAGGACACTATCAACCTAGTGAAAAGCCAACCCACAGAGTAGGATAAAATATATGCAAATCATATTTGATAGTGGACTAAAATCTAAAATATATAAAGAAATTTTATAACTCAACAATTTAAAAAAGTAGGTGAAGGACTCAAATAGACATTTCTCCAAAGAAGATACTCAACTGGCCAATAAGCAGATGAAAAGATGCTTGACATCATCAGTCATTAGAGAAATGCAAATCAAAACGACAGCTAGCACTTCATACTCACAAGGACAGTTGTAATAAAAACAAAATAAATATTTTTTGAGGATGTGGAGAAATTGGTAGGTTCTTGCACTGCTGGTGAGAATGTACAATATTCCACAGTGCAGCCATAATTGAAGACAGTTTGGCAGTTCCTCAAAAAGCAAAGCACAAAATTACCATAATGTTGTCTTAATCAGTTTGGGCTACTGTAACAAATGACCATGCACATGGTGGCTTACACAAACCCATTTATTTCTCACAGTTCTGCAGGTTAGAAAGTCCAAGAAGAAGGGCTGGCAGATCTGACAAAGATACATTCTCTGGTCCACAGACAGATGTGTCTCTTTGTACTCGTATGCAGAGAGTGAAATCTCAGGAACGAGCTGCCTTGTCTCTTCTCAAAGAGAAACGGTCCCTTTCATGAAGATTCCTCTTTCGAAACTTACTCATCTCTCAATTATTCCACCACCTAATGCCATCACACTGGGGCTTAGGGATTCAACACAGAAATTTTGTGTGGGCGCAAATATTCAGTTTATAATACATGTGTTCATGTAATTCCACTCCTAAAATTACATGACTCGATTCTTTTAAGTCTAGTGCTAGAGATTCAGATGCTTGTGCACCAACATACATAAAACCATCATTCACAAGAGCCAGAAATGGAAACAACCACGTGTCCACCAGTATATGAGTGGATAAACAAAATGTGGCATGTACGTACAGCATACGAACAGTAGAATATTATTCAGTCATAAAAAGGAATGAAATTCCTATACATGTCACAGTATGAATGAACTTTGAAAACATTACACTAAGTGAATAAGCCAGCTACAAAAGAACAAATATCTTCCGGTTCACTGACGTGAGATTCCTCGGATTCACAGAGATAGAAAGTAGACTAGAAACTAGCAGGGACTGCAGAAAGTACAGAATTTCTGTTCAGTATGATGAAAGAAAAAGTTCGGAAATAGTGTGGGTATGGTATGATACAGTATTGTGAATATTTAACGCCACTGAATTAAAAACACAAAAATGACTATGTTATATGCATTTTACCACAATTTTTGAAAATGGCTTTGGTTGTTCATTTGAAATTCTCATTTCCAGGGTTTTAAAATAACTAATGTCATTCAACATATTGACTGGAAGGCCCTATTCAAGTGTTGTTTTACACCCATTTTCTGGAAGCACTCACAATGACAAAATCCCTTCTACAAGAGATGTAAACTGAAACCGGTTGAAAAACCCCATCCAAATATCTGCAATTGAGTCTTCCCCAGCCCCCACTGCTTTGACTTGGTCACAATTTCTTGACATCAAAAATACCAAGAAATAAAAACAGCTGTACACTCCATTCCTGTTGTCACCAAACGCACAATATGCTCCCAGTGTCAGAAGAGACCCTCTTCATGGGCGTGGAAGCCAAGAAAGCAAGACTCTCCGTGAAATTTCATTCAAAACAAATCCTTCTGGGTTTAAAACAGCCACTACCTGAGCAGGGTGACATCACCAGTTTCCAACAAGCAGGATGGACGATGGTTATGCATTCATGGTGAACCAGAGATTTAGTTACGACTTGATGCACGCCCCTCCCAGCAAGCAAGTGCTGTAAGTTTCCACCTCCTGTACTGAGAGGGGAGGCTGGCTGATGTCAGCGAGGAAAACAAAAACTCTGGCTCTCCCCTAAGAATCCTCGCTCTGCTTACATTTTCATCACTGCCTTAGTAGCTGATGTAGCTGCCATTGGATGGACTGACTTGTCAGGGTCTGTCTTCTGAAATTGTGCTCCAGAAGGGCTGATGTCTTCTCCTGGGCTTGCCATGTCCCCCAGGTCACAAGCCCAGTTCCTCAGGCGACATGGACTGAACCCAGAGGGTTCAGGACTTGGTTTGGATGAGGGTTGTGTGTGATGTCAGAAAAGCTCCTTATCCTTTCAATGAGTTTTTAGATTTTTTTGGCACTACTGGGGATTAAATCCAGGGCCTCAGGCATGCTAAGCAAGTGCTCTACCAGTAACCCACATCATCAATTCCTTATTTATTTATTTATCTATTTATCTACTTTTTGAGATGGTCTAAGTAAGTTACCAAGCTAGCCTCAAATTTGTGATCCTCTTGCTTCAGCCTCCAAAGTGCTCGGATTAGAGGAATGTGGCATCACATTCTGTGTAGTGGTTGTATCAATGGCAACATCTTGGATATGATACTGGACTGTCATTTCAAGGAGTTCCCACTGGGAGAACTGGGTGAATATGTATGCATAGCTTCTTTCTGTATTATTTCTTATAACTACATATGAATCTACAATTATTTTGAAATAAAAAGATTAACTTTTTAAAAATTTAAATAAAATGTATGCAAACAAAAATGTCTAAAACACACACACAAAATATCTGGCTTATTCTTTATATTTGTCAAAAACAAGAAAGAAAAGATTGAGAAACTATGACAAAGCTGGAGAGGTTTAGGAATAATTATGACTAAATGTCATGTGACTGAATTCTGGATAGGATCCTGGAAGAGCAAAAGGATGGAACAGAAAAACTGGAGCAATCAAAATAGCGTCTACAGTTCTGAAAACGGTAAATTCTGGTCAGTTATCATGGTCATGGTAAGGTATTAATATGAGGAGAAACTAAGCGGAAGTATATGAAAATTCTCTGTACTTTCTTTGCAACTCTTTAGTAAATCTAAAAGTATTCCAAAAGACTTTACTTTTTTTTAAGCAGGGTTGAAAGAAAAATAATGCACCAGGCAGATCATAGAAATTTAGGCAATAAAAACGTCAAAGTATCCACTCATAATTGTTTTGCAGTGTGAACCCATAGTTCTGTATTCAAACTACGTGGGGGTAGATTTACTTTGGAAGGTAAAATCTTGCTTATTTCAAACGCAAGTACGACGCATGTGCAGCGCATTCCATACCCACGGGCGGTACCGAATCACAGAACACGGACCAGTCAGCGAGACGCAGGCGCAGCAAGTGCAGAGCTTGTAAACGGCCTCTTTTCTAAGTCAGATTTTGTCGTCAAAGAATTTTGCTCAAAAATTAACAAATGGAACTTACAGTTTTCAAAGCTATCTCAATTTCAAACTTGAAACAAGTGATTGTAGACTGTATTAACAAAATTCCAAATAAATAAGACTTGATTTTTAAGCTGCTAGATTTCCAAATTTCTAAAAATCATCATCTCAAAAATTTCCCTCTCTTTTTACATTCAGGGTTAGCACTTATGATGCAAAGGGAGGCCAAAGGGGGCTTTCAGGATGTTGATAAGGTCGTATTTCTTTTTTAAATTTTTGACTGACATTATTTTTGTGCATATTTATGGGATACACTATTAAAATTTGATACGAGATGGAATGATCAAATCAGGGTAATTAGCATTTCTATCTCTTCAAATACTAACAATTCTATGTATTGGGAACCTTCAAATTTTCTCCCCTAGTTATTTTAAAATAAATAGTGAATTCCTAAAAAAAAAATAGTGAATTGCTATAAACTGTAGTTACTCTGCTGTGCTATATAGAACATTGGAACTAATTCACCAACTATATTTTGGGACACATCTTCCAACCTTTCTCTATTGCCTCTTCCCTCATCCCTTTTCGACCTCTAGTGACCTCTATTCTACTCTCTATGTCTATGTTATCAACTTTTTTTTGGCTTCCACAAATGAGTAAGAATGAGCATATTTGTCATTCTGTGAATGTTTTACTTTTTAATCAGGGGCTGGTTAGATGGTGAGTTGAGCAATGCGTTATGCACCTATCATGTGCATAGTTTTTGATATATACATTAAATGTCAGCATTTTTAATGCAGTAATCATATAATTCATTCAAAGTCACAAAACGTGAACATAGGAAGAAATATTTTCCCCTTCAAGACAGGCAGTCACGTTGTTCCCTGTATTTCCCAGCTCCACAAGGACAAGGTGACCTGTCCAAAGGCAGGACATGAAGAGGAGATGCCCAGGTCTGTCTCCAGTGTGTTACTCAAAAGCATGAGATCTCAGTATCAAACATTTGTTCTACACTATGTGTTACTAATTAACTGAGGAAACTTGTAATACCATCACACTGCAGTTAATACCAAAACATTTTTTGCTCATTTAGATTTATTTTTTCCCATGAAATTATTGAATTGATGTCTGGATCAGATATCTCCATTTAATTTGGTGTAACTATGCTTCTCTCTAATAATGCGTGAAACCATCAATGACCATAAATACAATTTAAGTATTTTGTCTCATCATCTGACTTAATCATTTGGCTATAAAATATCATGGATGATTTAAATCACATCGATTGGGCTCATCACTTGAAAAGTTAACCTTCAGGTTAGCTATGACATTTTAAGGATGGAAAGGAAGATATGATCTGGGCCCCTTTGATTTATGAACTTTTACTATCTTACTACTTTTCCAGTTAGCACCACATAACTCAGCTTTTCCTTTTGTTTAATTTACAACCTTGGTTTTTGCTAGTTTACAATCTTGCATTAGGGTCGGGGATTTAGCGAAGCGGCTCAAGCGCTTGCCTGGCAAGCGTGAGGTCATGAGTTCGATTCCCGGTACCAAAAATCAAAACAAAACAATCTTGCAGTAGGCAGCTGAACTGGGCAAGCATTGAGCTTCTACTAGGAACACAATCTGATGATTTCTTCCACTGTAAAAATAAATGATCAAAAAGATGCATAAAATCAGAAAATTCTTCATGCAAAAATCTAGTTCTATTGGATAACATTGTAATTTCCACAAAAAAAGTTTTTTTTCCAGAAAAATCCACAGAAAAGCACATTAAAACCAGAGGTAGCCCTTGATATTGTGTTAAACTGTGTGTGTGCACACACATGGTCAGGTAGGAGCACGGGCAATGGGGGGGAGGAGTGCATACTCCTATCAGAATGTCAATGGGAGCCATGAGGGGATAAGGAGAACCACTTGTTACTGTGAATAAATAGAAGAAAGTAAGGCCTGAGTCTGAGCATGTGCAAACCCTAGTTTCTATCATCGGTTTTATAAAATATATAAAGAGCCATAGTGACAGCACGTGGCCTGGGTCTTGGGTCCTCACAGCAGACCATGAGGCAGGCAGGTAGCCTGGCTCCATTTCACAGATGAGGAAAGTGGTGCTCCTGACATTAAAGAACTTGTCAAAGCCCACAGCTATTCATGTGAATGCAAGATGCTGGAGGGCCTGCAGACAGCATGTAAACCTGTTGCTATGAAAGCCACCTGCAGGCTTAAGAGAAGTACCTGTGAGAATTTTAAGGGTCTCCTAGAAGTTTTTCTGCCATATCAGCCTGCACCACAGTAAGTCCTCAACAAATGAACACGCGAGCTGTGAACTTTCCCAGGTGTACTGTTTGAGATTCACAGGTGTACTGTATAAAACTCACTTTGTCAGATTACCACGGAATCCAACTTATGAACATTCTCCCAGAAAGGAACTTGTTCATAAATCAGGGACTAACTGTACAGTATTTTGCTTTTAAAACAAAAACTCCACATGATGTAAAAGCATTATAGAAATGCAATATTCACAATGTATATTTTAATTCATCTTTTATATGGTATGCAAAAAATTTTTGTTTGCCCTTAATTATATTAAGGTGATGACATTAGCTCAATTCCACATCCCACTGGCCAGGCCTATCCCAAATCCAACTTTTATTTTTCATTCTCCTTTTAGCCACTCCTTTTTAGGCACTAACACCCACAACAGTAGACATTCTTGCTCTCTTGTGTCTTCAAAAGTGAAGTTAGGTGTCTTTTCCTGCTTGCCCTTCCTGAGGTCTCTTTTAGCTTCTTTCTGTCTTATTAAGAACTATTAGGAATTTACTTACCAAAATAGCAAAGAAAAATACATTCCACTTTCCCCATCCTATCTAGGTGTTT
>RJWT010055977.1:0-10089 GCA_004365215.1 Cuniculus paca
TGTTTGCCGCTGGGAGGGTCAGGGGTTGGTGGGAGTAGCTGCCTGACTAGAATTTAGCCAGGCAAAGAAGTCAGCTGTCAGGTAACAGCCAGGAGGACTTGTGTACCTGAGGATGACAGAGCCCAGGTCCTTCGGGAGCAGTTTCTACCTCGCGATAATAAAGGGAAATGTCCTCAGATTAGACATATCCTGAAAGCAGCAGGGGAGAAAGTGAGGAGGAAGGGTAAAGGCAGAGGCGCCTAGTGGCTGGAATTGGCAGCCTAATGGTACCTGGTAAGAGAGGTGCAGAGGTGCAAAAGCAAACAAGTGATATAGTACAGCTCTGTGCTGAGCGCCCTTCACCACATAGCGCCTATACGTGCCGGCCTCCACGGAGAAGAGCGTGCTGTGTGGAAAGTAGGAGCACTGGTGCGACCAGGGTTTAAACCAGGAGGAATGATATTTTTAACTTCCATGCTGAAAGAAAGTTTCAAAAATGCCAGTTCGCATAGTGCTTTTTTTGTTGTTGTTTGTTTTGTTTTGTTTTTCAAAAGAGAAGTTTTACAATATGGCCTCGGGTTTTATGCGCTAGTTTTTCCAAAATTTTACAATATTTACTATGAAAGGTTAATGAGAGAGGAGGCAGTTACCACGCATAGGGTTTTGCCACCCAAGTTACAGGTATTGTCTCTTTTATCACACGGTAAACTTTTAAGAGAAAGATTGTGATCCTTACTTTACAAAGAAAGAAACTGGGACTTGACTCAGTTCTATAACTCAACCTCAGGTCACAGAATTAGTGAATGCTAAGACTGGAATTTGATTACAAGTTTCTCATTACAGATTATCCTAAAAATATAGAAGTGATTATAAGCGAATTTTATACAAACCTGAAGGTTACCAATTAGGAGACTTGAACTGTTTGTCAGTAGTTCAATATGTGATTTGGATCAGGTTGTGTGACATACATCATTTTAAGTTTCCTCAACTGTAAAATGAGGTAATTGGGTTTTTAAGTTTAAACAAAACTTAAAAATTCTTTCTGGCTCCTGAATTCCAGAGATTTTTGTGATACGGTTAGAATCAACCAGCAATGAATGTACGTCCTAAATTCTCTGATAGTCCAGGTATATGGACGCTAGTGTTGTATTTAGATGTGTAGTATTCCAATTCTGCATAGACCTTTGGGATGTATTTTCCCTTAACCTCATTCATGGTGCTTGTCACTGTACTACATCCTTTCTGGCTAGTGTTGAAAAGTTGAGGAAGAAGCCCAAGGCTTGGGATAAGCCTGTGGGCAACCCCTGGACAAATCATTAAAGACTCTTCTTTGAAAACTCTTGGTTGTGTATTAGAAACCTTGTGTAATTTATTAGGTAATAACAACAAAAAATGCCAGCTTTTAAACGGTCCCTTCTAGCTCTTAGTACTTTATTCAGATATGTCTGAAAGAGAGTTGGTCCTTACAGACAAATACGGCTCTTTTTCCCAGGCAGTGTAATATGATCAGAATGGCATTTAAAAGGTTTGGGGGAGAACCAAAGGATTTCTAAATCAGACTGGAGCGTTTGTGTGGTCATGGTAAGCTTCCAGAAGAATTGATACTTAGTTTCAGCAGAGTTTTTAAGGATGACTAGAAATCAGCTAAAACTTGGAAAAGAATGAGAGTTCTAGAAAGAGGTAAAACATGATAGCCAGGGGCATTACCAGAATTTCCACTCTGAGGGAGATCTAATTAGGGTCCAAAATTCTTGTATTTTACCGCAAGGGTCTCCCTGGAAATGCTGACTTCTAGATTGGCCCTAGAGGAGTATTTGACTGGGAAGGATATTGGGATATTACCTTCCAGTTTAGTATATTATAGTTTAAAGGACTTTGCCTGTTGTTTAGCCCTAGTTCCTTAAAGCCAAGATCTATTCAATATTCCAGAGGCCATACTGGTTATTGATTCTGCAAAGCCAGAATGCACCAATGTAAGAAATGACTGTGAACTAGGAAGGATGTTATAAACAGTACATCATTGATAATAGCATCTGGGTTCCAGCTTCCAGACTCTTACCTCTGTCACTCATTTTGTGCAGACTCCCTCTTGGTCGTTCACTTTACTTCTCTGCTGCGCATTGGGGGATTGTCCAGTACTAAGACTTCTTTCCTAAATCTTGACGTTTTTCCCTACCTCAGAGCATCATTGAGAGACCTGGCCTGTGGATCATGTGCCAACTTCCCTGGGATGTTTTTCTTACCTAAAGTTGTAGGTCAGGTCTGTACATCTGTACATACAGGTGGGACAAGTGCCAACAAAGTCATATGAAAGATTCCACTCTGAAAATGAGTGCAGTTATCTCAGTATCACAATATTTTTTATATTAGGTTGAATAAAGGAAAGTTTTTATTTAGATATAACATGTATCAGCAAAAAGAAACACGTTTTACATTTATCTATGTGATCTCAAAATCCACCAAACTGTTTTTCTTTTTTTTTTTTTTTCAGGTTTTCAAAAAAAGGTGATAGGAATTTAACAATGGTTGTTACACTGCATTTTGTTATCTTCAAAATAGTTGCTTAGGTTACCAGATACAGGAATAAACCACAACAGTAAAATGGAACAAAACATTGGATTTCAAAAAAAAGACAGAAAGAAATCCCCCACAGTTGCCACACTGCACACTGCCATCCTCCAAGTAGATGCCCAGACCACCAGCCCCAGGCCCGCAAAGTCAACCAAACAATACAAGCATCAAACTATTCCTTTCACCTCGGTTGCTATCATTTCACCCTGAGTGCTCTGAATCAGCCCGTTGCTTATGGGGAGCAGAAGGCCGATGCTCTTCTGGTTTCCCAGCCCCATACACCAGGTTCAGGGGAAGGCATGGTGTGTCTTCTTGCTGAGTGTGTTCTCCATGCCCATGGCGGAGCCTGGCTTATGGGAAGGCATGGATTGTCTTCTTGCTGAGTCACTTTTCAATCCCCATGGTGCAGACTGTTTTTCTTTAAATATCACAACCCTGTGATAAGAAACAAAGATGTTCTCTTGTGAACTAATTAAATAAAACCTGCACTGAATTCGTGGAACTCACCACTCTGCTGAAATGAAAGGAGCTATGAGGCCCTGCAGCACGTGGTGGTGTACTTCAGTGGTTCCCTTTAATTCATGGAACCATGAACAAGTGGCCTTAGCATTTGGGGCAAGGCTGACCTCATCCCTCTGTGCAAAGCTATGATTTAGGGAAGAGGGGCCACGTACCATGGTAGTGAAAAATGGAGCAGAGCACAAGGAAAAATACTTGACCCAAAAGGAACACTAAATTTTTATCATGTGGAGAGCCTGCTGTTGCTTGTGGAGAGACAGTTGGATTGACACAGTCTACACAGTCACAGGCAGTAACTGCTATATAATTACAGAATGATTTGGACTTTTCATTTGAGTTTTGAAAAGTACGTGCTAATTGGGAACCACTTACGAATTTTTAAAGCAAGTGATGGTATTCTGCTGACATAAACATAAAAACAATGATGTATTTCTGTTTGTTTGGGGGTGCTGGTTCAGACATTTTGCACACCATTTAGCTCTGCATTTTGGGGGAATTATCTTGACTTTATTTCCACATTTTATTCCTCAACCAGTAGCATTTTGGTAGGTGTTTAACTAGGTTCACTAATGTAAATGTGCTTACAAAATGCTCCAAACTACCATTAATGATAGTTTCAGCAACAGGGGTGAAAATGATGTCCTATATTATTATCACAGTCTTGACATTAAATGTTGTATGTTACCTGAATGGATGCAAGTTGTGAATGGTCTGTTTAGAATCAAGAAAGGACTAATTAGTTCCAGTTTTTGCTCCTGTCAGTTGACCCATCTCGGGCAGAAAAGAGCACCAGTGTTTCAAACGAGAACTGTGGCTTCTGCTTGAATGATTCGAGGGACCCAGTGATTGCCTTCTGCTGTCTTGATTATTTCATCATGTAGCTCAGGCACTTTCTGGTTAATGAATTCTAATTTAGTAGATTTCATAGGAAGAGACTCAGCCTAAACACTTGAGTTGTACATAAACGTACAGGCTACTTCTTATAGTCATTGCTACATAGCAATAGAAAGAAATTTCTCTTATATTGTTAGTAGTAAACGATGAAAGCAGCACTTTTCCTAAGTATAATAGCTAAAATTTGGGTTCATATTGGTAAAACACAGTTGACTTTTCAGCTTCTAAAGTTACTGTATCTTAAATTTGCTTATCTCTAAACTCAACTTTTCTTTGCAACAACTGGAGAAAAATATCAACCCTCCCCCCAACCGCCAATTTCAAATGATAATTTAACTCAACAGTTTCATATGACCTTTAGGTAGAAACAGAAGTGACTGATAAATATCACCAATCCTATTGCTCCAGGTATGACAAATTTCCTGCAGAATTAGACAAGATGCCTCGACTGTCCTTGTTCTATTTTATTGAGTTCCATGGATGATGAATCCAAAGCATGAAACAGTTAAGGAATTTCACCCAATAAATTCTAGAGTGAAAAATGGTGGCACCAGTGAACTGATTTCCAGGTTTTACATACCATGTGGCTGTCTTAATGTTGCTTATTTTAGGGCAACAAAATCTTTTCTCATCTCAGGAGCATGCCAGTTATTCTAAGCAGAGTTTGGTTTAATAGATTTGTCCTCAGGTCCTTTATCCAAGTGATTCTGCCAACTAGATTTCCTTGTGATGCCAGGTACAAAGCATGCACTCTTTGCAGTCCTATTGATTGGCTGTCTCTGGTGGCCGTAGGAATGAACAATGAGAGCTTTGTAAACAGGAATGCTGCTGGTTGTGCCTTGCTTCTTTTTCCAGCACTTAAGTGTGCACATGGGGTTGTATCACTGCGTGGCACTGTCTCCAAGTCTACAGCACAGTATAGTGGGATCATTATAAGGCTTTTATAGGGACTATAGTGGGACAATTATAAGGTTTCTTTCATGCACATTTCTTCACAGAACAATATACAGTAAGGTCTGAGAAAAAACCATTAACCTATAACATGGTTGTTAGATTATTCCCCAGTTACCATGTTTAAGGAAATTTCACTGTGTGTGTTTAAGTTACAGCTATTACTCATCCAGAGTTACAAAATGTGTTTATTGTACGTGTCTTGACATTTTTATTTCAAAAGAGTGAGTTATTTATTTAATTGCACTTATATTGTTAACATCTCAAAAATTGTTGATTTAAAAGAATTTAAGTCCCTTAGAGCCCTTGTCGATTTATTTCATAGTAATTTAATTCAAGAATTTTCCTGCCTGACTTTTTATGTTTTAGACTGAAAAAATAACATATTCCTATTATTTAAAGAATCTTACAGCATGAATGGGAATATGACAAATGTAAATCTCTCATTCACTCCATACCTCCTGCAAGAAGTGATCAATGATTAATTTCTTGTGTACTCTCCTTTGAACCTTTTATGCATATCTATCTACATCAGCCTGACCCAAATATGAGTATTTTATATATCTCATTCTGCGTAAGTATAATATTTTTAAACCTGTCTCTATATAACAAGTTCTTTAAGTACTACAACACCCATGACCTGGGTGACATGCTAAGTAATTCACACAATATCTGGTGCAGGCAGCTATTCTGAACACCTTTCTGATACCCCCCATCCTGCTCTTTTGTTCTTGTCCCTGTGGCCTCTAGAAAATCTGGCCCCAAACCGCCTTTTGAAGATTATCTCGATGAAGTATAGTATATATCAAAGGTGCACATATCATAAATGTGCTAACTTGTCACACAGGAAACATGCCTGTGGAACCAGCACCTGACCCTGCCAGGTTTGCACTGTATACAGCAACTGTTGGTGGGACTGAATAGCCTCTTTCTCTAAGACTTTGTCCAGCCTAGTTCCCATTGGCCCCACACTGTATTTGCAAATTGCCTCTGTTGTTTCTTTAACTTGACTTACCTGGTTCTTGATGTCTTGCTCTCTCTTCAGCCTGCCTCAGGAGCCCTAGGGCCCTAGTGGTACTGTGGTAACTACTTTGTAGAACTAGCAGGCATGGCAAGCTGCCAGAAAGTGACCTAGTGTGGTAACAGGATCTGGATTATATTACTTTTCCCTGTGGTCTCTGTTCCTTCAGTAAGAAAGCTGTTAATGTTCATAAAAGTAAGAACAAAAAATAAAAGGGAACTAGTTATAGGTAATAAGTGAAAAGAATAGAATATACACAGAGTAGCTATAGTCAATTGACTGGAACTTGTCGCCATTCAGATCTATGAAACTGCAGCATTTGTGACTGGTGGTGCCACCCAAGTCTCCTTCATGAATCAAACTTTAGATTTGGCTGGAGGGCAATTTCTTTTCCTCCTCAGGAGCACCCTATGTGTAGAACTCCTTTCAGACTTAGACTTGAATAATAGCTTCGTGGCTTCCTGTTAGGGCTGAACCTTTGACTTGGTAACAAGTTTCATTTAATTGAAGCAATAGTTATTATTATTTTAGTTTGTCAAATTCACAAGCTGAGGGCTTTCCTGTCTTGTTGAGATTTTGTTCCTCTGCAAACATAATGCAAAATAACCTCCTCCCTCCAGTGTTTTCTGATTGTGAATATTTACAATATAAGTGATAATCCTGTGCTATATGCACCCAAGAATATGGCAGAAAAGAGTCTAGAGACAGGCTTCTTCTCTTGCAACATTTTCATGAGTACCTGAATGTTGTCTGTATTAGAATAGTTCATTTTCTTCCAGATTTAATCACTTAAAGGTCTACTTAAGGATGTATATCTGGTTGGAGAGAGGAGATTCATTAAGGGTAACTTTCTCTATTTTTGTGCCAGATCCCAAAACTCATAAAGGAAGCCCACAGTGCATTTTAGATGGTAGGACTCTTAGGACAGTATAGGATTCCTCCCAACCTCTCTTCCTTCAGAGGGTGAATGTGTAACTTTTGGAGAGAGGGAAGGCAATGGGAGCTGGTGAGTTTACTATTCTCACAGGTGACAAATGTGACTCAAAGAAACAGGAGTCAGTAGATATGCATTTATTCATGTTCTCCCCAAGAACTGTGGTAAGTTAGAAATTGCTGCTTTTCAAAGTTTTGGGAGAGGCAGAACTTTCTAGACATTAACAGTAGAACTTAAATTCCAGGGATATCTGTGAAAATGTATTTGGGGACATTTGCAGCCCTGGCATTTTCAACATGGAGTCCCTTGCTGGACCAATAGATGGCTTTTTAGCTTCTTGGTTGCCGGCCAGCCTCATAATCCTCTCCAAGCTGCACACACCATAGTGATTATGGTTTGGACCTGCCAAAATAATGGAAAGTTACTGCCAAGTGGAATCAGAGTTTTTTCATGTCATCTCTGCACCATTGAGCAGCTCACTTATACACAGCCCACATGCAGCTGTTTTCTCTCTGTTAGAAGCAGGTTGAGTGAGAAAGAATTCAGGCAGTCAGGCTGGGTCTTTTGCTGCAGATCGATTTTGTGGAGTTGGTGTGGAAGGCATGAAACAGCCAGCATACTGAAATATTACAGAAAATTACAAGTCTCTGCTCTTCTTCAATCTTGTTAAATTTTAAAACTCAATAGATGCATTGAAAATTCCAACACTTTCTTTTTTGCAAGATAAAGTGGATTTTTAAACCAGTTGATTTTTAAACCAGTCGATTTTTAAACCAGTATATTGAAGAACTAAAAACACAGGAACTAAATGCATAAGTAGCAAAACTAAATGAAATAAGTAGTAAAAGCTCAAGCAGAGATAAAAGAAATGGAAATTAAAATGCAATACGAAAACTCAATTTAAAAAAGAGCTGTTTCTACAGAAAGATAAACAAAATGACAAATTGTTATTTGACAAACAGTAAGAAAACAGGCAAACAGTAAGAAAAGGAGAGATAAGACTACAATAATATCAGAGATGAAAAGGAGACATTATAGCTTACACCACAGAAATATAAATTTGATAATCCAGAAGAACTGGACAAATTCCTAGACACATACACCTTACCAAGACTGAATCATGAAGAAGTAACAAGTAGTAAGATTGACTCAGTAATAAAATGCTATCGAAGAAAAGTCTAGCACCAAGTGGCTTTACCACTGAATCCTACTGAACAATTACAGAAGAAGTAGTACGAGTTATCCTTAAATTATACCAAAAAGCAGAAGAGGAAGAAATTTTCCCAAACATCTTATGAGATCAGCATTACCCTGATACCAAAACCAGATAAGGACACAACAACAACAAACAAAGAAATAGAAAGAAAATTGTAAGTCAGTATCCTTGAAAACAGAATCCAATAGCACAATAAAAAGACTATTGGCTGTGATCAAGTGTGATTCACCCTAGGGATGCAAGAATGGTTCAATCTATGCAAATCAAATACGTAATGCACTTCAGCAAAATGCAGACCAAAAACCATATGGTCATCTGAATAGATACAGAGAAAGTATTCAAAAATAAAGTTCAATATCCTTCAAGATACGGACACTGAACAAATTAAGTATAAAAGGGAAATACCTAAACATAATAAAACCACTTATGAAAAGTCAATAGCTGACATTATACTGAATGGGAAAAGCTGAAAGTGTCCTCTCTTAAGATCTGAAACAAGACAAACATGCCAACTTTCACCATTTTTTTTTCAGCATAGTTCTAGAAGTCCTCACCCAAGTATTCAGTTAAGAGAAAAACATAAATGGCGTATGCATTGGAATAGAAGTCCAGTTGTTCCTGTTTGTATGTGACATGATTATATGCATATAACTCCAAACCACCAGAAAAGCTAGGAGAACTAATAAATGAATTACTTCAAGTTGCAGGATTCAAAGTCTACATGCAAAAAGCAATGGCATTGCTATATACCAATAACAGTTTTTCTAAAATAGAAATTAGTAAAGCAGTCCCATTTATAGTAGCTACAAAAAAATCCCATGAAATACTTAGGAATAAATTTAACCAAAGAAGTGAGTGATCACTTCAGTTAAAATTGTAAGACTGATGAAAATAGCTGAAGAGAATACAAGAAAGTAAACTGACAACTTACATTTATGGATTGTAAGAATCAATATTGTTAAAGTGTTTGTACTGCCCAAAGTAAGTTACAGATCTAGTGCCATCCCTATGAAAATGCTAAAACATTCTCCACAGAACTAGAAAAAAACAATTCTAAAGTTTATATGGAACCATAAAAATCTTCAAATAGGCAAATTGTGTTAGCAAAAAGAACAAAGCAGGAGTTATTGTACTACCTAACTTCAAAACATACTAGAAAGTTGTAGTTTTGATTAAAACAGCATAGTATTGGCATAAAAAATGAAATATAGATCGATGGAATGAAACAGCCTATAGTACACCCTCGTATCTACAGTCAAATGATTTTTGGCAAAGAACACACATCTGGAGAAGGAGAGTCTGGGAAGATTGGAGAGAAACATGCAGAAGCATGAAACTAAACCTCTTTGTTTCACCAGCTAGGAAAATCAACTCTAAACATATTAAAGAATTAAATGTAAGACCTGAAATTATGAATCTACTAGAAGAAAATATAGAGGAAACACTTCTAGACACTGGAATAGGCAAGAAATTTTTGGGAAAGACTCAAAAAGAACAGAAAAAAAATAAACAAATGGGATTACATCAAATTAAAGAGCTTTTGTAGAGCAAAGGAAGCAATTAATGGAGTGAAGAAACAACCTACAGAATGAGAGAAAATATTTACAAATATACATCTGGCAAGGACTTGATATCCAAACTATACAAGGAACTCCAAAACTAAGTAGCAAAAAAACAAATAGCCTGAGGTAAAAATGGGTAATACTGCTAGATAAATGCTTTTCAAAAGAAGACATACAAGATCCACCTCTGCCTGCCGGCTGCCACCATCAGAAGGCTTGCTTCCCATGGGCAACAAGTGTGAACAGAGACCCAGGCAGATCAGCCTCTGTTTGCTGGCCATCACCATGGGAAGGCTTGCTTCCTGCAGGAAGCCAGCATGAGCAGGACACACAGCCAGGTGAGCCCCATGCACCCACAGGCCACCATTGGAGACCCTCGCTTCCTTCAGGCAGCCAGCACCCACTGAGAGAATCAGACAAACACACCTCTGTGTCCTGCCAC
>RJWT010055978.1:0-10077 GCA_004365215.1 Cuniculus paca
ATCAGCATCCTGGGTGCCAGCCCCAAACTGAAAATCATTATGCTTCAGAGTCCAGGGATATTCACCAGGTTGGGCTCAAAAAGAACCAAATTAAACAGATTAATACTAGTACAAGTAGGAGCCAAGGTTGATTCAGACATAAGGGAGCAGAATGGATTTCAAAGGAGGAGCTAGAAGAGATTTTGGTGTTGGTAAAGTAAAATAATGAACACAGCAGAAAAGCACTGCAAAGTATGTCTGTTTAAAAGACGAGGGCTGTGTCCTGAGTCTTTGTGATAAAAACAGTCCCTTGATATTGTGTTTGAAAAGGTAGTATGGTGTTGATGTAGAAAAAGACAAATTCTCTAATAGAACAGGAAAAGGAGAGACCTAAAAATGCTTCCCACTTGAGCAAAAATCTGACATGAGAAAGAATAGTCATTTCAAACACAGAATAGAGAGATTATTTTAAAATGTTGCTGATGTAGTTAGAGTTCGTTACAAAAAATGTAATTTAACCCTACTTTGTACAACTCCAAAATATCAATTCCAGATGGTACAGGGACTAAAATAGTAAAAGCAAAACATGGCATTATTTTTTGAAAGCATAGAAAAATATATTTTTACTTTTTCTTTAATATGTGAAGTTTTGAAAAACTATATATGAGAAGTTCCAGTTATGGATTAAAAATCTGGCGTATTTTAGTGTGTTAAAATTAAAAACTTTAATTTACCAATGGACAGCATAGAGATAAAGAGCAAGTCACACATTTGACAAATACATTTGCAATACAGATAAAACAAACTAGCAACAACACTAGATAATTAAGATAACAAATTTGATGGAGAAATAGGAATAAAAAATGAAGAAAATATATAAGGAAGTTTTAATAAATAAAATGAAAATGGTTTGAAAACACATCTAAAGTTATTCAAATTCTAGTTAATGGAAGTTTACTTAAAATTAAAATATGATACTATTTCATATATGCCAGATTGATAGAAATGCAATCATTCTTATGGTGGTGGTCATATGGTGCAATAGAAACTCTTATGTGAATATAAATTTTGGGGGAAAATACAGCATTTATCTAGCAAAGTTCAATATGAACACATGCTGTGACCCAGCAGTTTTAACTTCTAAAGAAATTCTTGCACATGTGCACAAGACAACATGCACAGGAGTGAATAAGGCAGCATTATTTATAACAAAAAATCAAATACATATGACCCAGTATCTACTGAAAAGGGAAGGTGTATACACCTTATAGAATGTATATACAATAGAATACTATGCAGCAATCAAAAATAACCAATTATAGCTATTCCTACCAACATGAGTACATCAAACAATATTTTGAAAGAAAACCAGAAGAATTAAATAATGCAAATCAATTTATAGAATGATTTTATTAATCAGTGTAATTTAATTCATGTAAAGGATTTTACCTTTGTTAAAAAATACAGCTTTTAGCAAAACATCCAGAAATAGTACAAAATTTAGGACAACAGTTCTGAAATGAAAAGAGAGACATGCAATGGACTAGAACAACTCGGAGTTTTCTGAAGTCCTTGGTGTGCTTGTGTGTCCGGCGTTTGCTCAGGGTGCGCATGGACAGTTGTTCTGTATCGCCACTCAGTGAAATGTACACAGCTGTTGTACTTCTCACACTTATATTATACCTTTCACAATAAAAAATCTAAAAGATGGGAGTGAGAGGCAGGAATGCCATGTGGAGTGCAGCACGCGGTTCTCTGGAGGCTGCACGGGCATGAGGCAGGCGGGGATTGGGACAGTGTACGGGCCTGAGGGCGTGCTTGTCTGCAATTTGAAGGGTGACGATCTGCCTTGTGTTCTCTATGAATTTCTCAGTATCTTCATCCCTCTATGTTGGAGGACGTTGTAAAGTGGAGGAGGGAATGGAATTTGTGAACCAGGTTTTGAGGAGAATAGGAAAGCAGCAGTCTAGATCTGTGAGACTATTGCCAGCCTGTGCTGAGCACTCCCAGAAGTGGGGTGCTAGTCTCTCCACAAGAAGAGGAAAGCTTGGAGACATGTAGACAGGTGCAGGGAAAAGACAGCAACCAGGACATGACAGTAGACGCTGGGATGCTGCCACCACCAGCCAAGGAGTTCCGGAGTGCTGGCAACCACCAGAATCCAGGAAGAGGCAAAGGAAGATTTTTCCCAAGAGTTCAGAGGGATCTGCCGACATCTTAATCTTGAACTTCTAGAATGCAGAACTGTGAATGCAGCCTTGGGCAATGCATACAGAAATTGACTATAAAATCAGAAAATAATTAATGGTTTCACCATGGCCTTTCTATTTATAAAGTTGGTTGTTAGGAAGAACGTCAGTGGTGAGATACGGTAAGACCAAAGGAGTGAAAGTATGGCAGCACTGGGGTCAGACTCTATAAAGAATGAGCTCTTCAGTACCTGGGCTTTAGAAAGAAGCGGTAGTGCTGGAGAGTAGAGTTTTTGAAATAAAAATTTGGCAGTAAAGGAAGACTTCAGGAGTGTATCAGCAGTAGCGACAAGAGAAGTGGGGCTTCTAGTTTCCTAAAATTGAGGTGGTCCAGGAAGGGAGAGATCACTGGTGGCAGGGACTGTAAAGAACAGTGATTCCAGGCTGTGGTCAACTTGGAAAGCTTATAAATAAACAAGTTGAAAGAATCATCCCAGACTTGTTAACTCTGAATCTCAAAGCTTACAGCCCAGCCAGAAAGCTGACTGCCACAGTGTAGAATTTTCCCAGCTCATGTTAATGTGTAGGCAGGTTGTGATTCTTAATCAAATCCCACAGTAGCAGCAGTGGAGATTGCTATACAATAACTATGTACACAGTTGCTCAGTAAATGAGAGAATATGCCACCAGCTTGCTTTGCAGTACACTGAAGAGTGGTAGAATCTGGTGCAACTTGATAGCACATGCATCAGAAGAATTTGGATTTGGGGGAAGCAAGAAGATAACAATAGATGAAAAGTAATGAGAAGCACCACTGGATGCCCTAATTTCTTTATACATTGTGGAAAATCGACACCTATTTTAGAAGATGCTTCAAAAGCATTAGGCTGATGGAAGAAAGTAAAGCGAGCACCCTAAGGGGGAGGATAGGGGGCGAGCGTGCTGGTGGACAGAGAGCACAGTGGGAAGCTCTGGAGAGGTCAGTTTTGAAGAGAAATACAGAGCGACATGAACTGTTTCTGCCATTTGGCTAGAACTTAGAGTTACAAGCAAAGTGAAGAGGGGTGAGGGTCACAGCAGCATTGGTCTCCTTCGATTTACAGAGGAGGTCTGCTCATCCATTTCCCAGATCTGTCCCGATGAGCAGCACACACATCCCCTGAGAATCGCCTACAAATCCAAATTCCCAGGTCCTACTCGCAGTGATGGAAGCAAACCCTTAGCCTCAGCATCTGTTTTCATAGTCCTCCAGGGTGATCGACTGCACATGGGGCTTAGAGAACCACTTAACTAAGTCGACTTGGAAGGCAGAAATCACTCAGCAGCTGCTTGGTTTTGAGACAGCTTGGAAAGAAAGTACTTCGTAACTTCTCACTCGGGCTTAAATATGGCTCGAGTGGTATCTGATGTTGTGGAATCAAAACCTGAAAGTGATAGGCATCTTTCCTACTGCTCATCTCTCTCACAGCCCTAGGATTTTCAACACGAGGAAAGTGAGAGTGTGATGGCCCCCAGTAGTGGGCAGTCCCTAGAGCATCAGTTTCTAAGTGCACATGGCTGAGTGGGATATGGATATTAGCAGTTCTGATAAGAAAAAAAAATTGTCCATTGTCTATCTGTCTGTCTAGCTATCTGTCTGTCTGTCTATCTGTCTTGGTTACTTTTCTCTTGTTGCTGAGATAAAATACCTGATTTCCAATATAAAGGAAGGAAAGGTTTATTTAGCTTACAGTTTGTGGAGGTTTCATTCCATAATTAGCTGGCTCCCAGGCCAGGCAGCATGGCACCAGGGCAACACTTCAAGACAGCAACCAGAAAAAGCAGCCAGAGGAAACGAGGGGAAAGAGCAAGCCTCTTTTTCTCCCTTATATTGTACACAGATCACCCCCATTCCAGAGTGGGCATAGACCCACAAAATCTCCTTTCCCTCCTTTTGCACAGGCTGAGGATATTTACAAAGTAAGGATCCTGACTCCCTGCTGAGCCTCTTAGTTAAACTTCTAAACTTCTCAAGTTGACACAATGTATCAACCAATGTATTATCTATGTATCTACGATCCAGAAAAACAACCTCAAATAATAAAAATTTACCCTGAGCATAGTGGTGCACACTTGTAGTCCCAGTATTCTGGGAAACTAAGGCAGGAGAACTGTGATTTCAAATCCCACCCAGGGAGCTTAGCAAGTCCCTGTCTCCAAACAAAAAATAACATGAGCTGGAATGTAGCTGGATGTGAAGGCCTGAGCTCAAACCCCAGAACTGCAAAGGAACAATATTAATATTGTAAAAAGTTTGTAAAATGAGCAAACAAAGATTTTTGAAAGCTCACCACCTTGCCATTATTTCTCTTATTTTCCTATAGACTTTAGAAAAATTTCCTTGGAACTAACTTTAATTTGAAATTCTGAAATCTAGCATTTTATACTAAGGCCAGTATTCAAGGTTATGTCTTCAGGATCGCACTCTTATCATTCACACTAGCTATTCAGAGAAATCCTACAAAGCCATTTTTTGCCATTTCAATTCTCTTTCTCTCTCCTTGTAGCAACATTCAAAGGGAAGCATTTTTACTATTATGGCTGATCTTTTACAATGCAAATCTTGCTGAGTGAGGGTACATTCTGTTTGTCATTCTCATAATTAACGACTAAGTGAACAAAGATAGACTTTCTGGTGCTCTCCTTAAAATTCATGTATCACTTAAAATTTGACTGTAAACTAGTACATTACTATACCATTGTATTTTGTGGGATAAGCCACCATTTTTATGGTGGATACTTAGATAAAAATCCAATTTTAATATCACAGAATTGTACTTTGGGAAAGTTTCCGTATTTTTATGCAGAAAAGTTAATTTGCTAGAAAAATATAAATACTTTGTGATTTGGTTTTCTCCACACGTGCTTTGCTTTTAGATGCTGTGCGTGGTTCATCTTTTTTTATAATAGTTATAGTACTGCATGCCATTGATCTGGCATCTCTGATCCCATCTCTCATCCCTTTACCATCTGAAATTACAGAAACAGAACGCGCCAAGGAAGAGGTTGCTGCCGTGTCCACCAAAAAAGGTAAATATGGCCTAAAGAAAATGATGTCATGACTAATATATCTATGCTAAAGTTTCTAACTTAATGTATTGTTTAGTGTTAGAGAAGAACTTTATTATTTTACTGTTTCATTGATATGAAAATAATCTCCCAAGATTGGTCATATCCATGTTAATAAGGCATTGATTTTAGTGTTCTGGTACTAATAGTTTTATTTCTTTAGGGCCATAAGTTAATGAGAACATTAATTATCAAATTATAAGTTAGGTTTGAAGAATTGTAGAAATGTAACTGCTTAAACTCAGCAGGATTCCAGTCATCTAACAAACCTTGCTCGAAAATGTTCACTCTGTGGAGGAATACTGTGAAATTAGGAAATTTTTTCTGTGAGATGCTGACTGGAGGTCATTTTGCTTTAAGAAATATTGTGGCGTTTGAATTCGGTCAGTATTTATCCAAAAATGAAAGCTGAAGGTGTAGCTAAGTGTGAAGGCCCTGGGTTCAGTTCCCATTGTGGCAGAAATACAGAGATAAATAAAAAGTAAAAGATAGAAAAGTTAGCAAGTCTGTATTTAAGATTCAGTCTCATACATGCGAAACTGCACAAGCACTCCTGCATGTATATTCCAATAATAGGACATAATGTGCTCTGTTTTACTGCACATGCTGCACAAGAAAATATATGTCAGGATGGTAGGAAGATACAAGATATATATGACACCCATCACTGTGCTCAGTCCCAAATTATACATAAAAATACAAATTTATATTACATAGCATACATATACAGAGGAAAACAAAAAGAATTAAAGGATTCTCAAGGTAAAATATAAATAGTACTGTGAAGTAATAATTAGAATAAATTGAGTTATTCAAATTAACGGGTGTACTTTTTCAAACGTGCCTCTATTATTCTGAAGATATATGGATTAGAATAAAATCAATGTCATGTCATTTGTTTTCCTAATACCCTAATACTTCTTATATCATTTTGGATGTAAGTAATCACAATAAAAATGTGTCACTGATGTTATTTTACCATAAGTGGCAGAGTCATGGATATATTAGAAGCTCATAGTAATATATCTTCTGTTGAGATGTAATACTCTGAATTTGACATTCCTCACAGGTATAAGTGGAAAGCAAATAAAATCTGGTTGCTTCAAAATGGTTCATTCCATGGTATTATGAAAAGGCTAAGTAAGGATCATAATACGGGGTCAGGAAGTAATTAATGTAGGCACGGATACTTGCTACATTCAACTGGGAACCAGACTCAAGGCTGGGGCATTGACATAAATTGAAAGTAAGAACACAAGTAAGGTCAAATTGTGTCCAAACTCTAGCCAGAGATACAACCAGCACAGCGTCCAAAGAGTAGTAGAAGGTTTTCTTCTGAGATTAGACTCAAGACACTGAACCTTAGGAATCCACGATTGTGGAAACCAGCCTGGAGACACTGGAAACCAAAGACCGAACTCCTGGTAGTTGATTCACACTCATTCAGAACCACTTGCAGCTGGGGTATTTAGGGTGCAGCTGCATACACATATACTTTGGGGTTCAGTTAAGTCAAATTGGAGGGAAAAATGAGCCAGGATTGAAACTGAACCACCAAATGATCCAACTCGCTAGAGTCTTCAACTAAGAAAGGACCTTGAGTTTAGAGTATTGCATAACATTTAGGTTGGGGTTAATTAGGTTGCCTGGCTATGTAGATAAGCGTGAAAGGAGAGAAACAGTCTAGTTACAGACTTAAAGGATTGGAACCAATAACTCAGTCTTCAATTAATCTTACGTTGTATGAATCTCACACCTCAATTCTTATTCTAAAATCTGGGGTTCTGCATATTGGCTCTTCCTATCACTACACTGTGAAGAGAACCAAGTATTCTTTTCAAAGCTACCATAGATGATTTGAAACTCAGGTAGGGATTTACCAATTTGACAAATTGCAAACAAAAATTGAAGGATGCTTTTCTTTTGTGTCCTAGTATGTACATTCCTGACATATTCTCTCTCAGCTACTCATGCCGAGTTTAACACTTTCATCATGGATTTAGTATCCAGCTCCAAAGTCATCACTTAGCAAACTACGGCATATCCATCTTCCAGGCTTCCACAAGAATTATAAAATGCATGAAGGGTATTTTCTGTCCAAGACACTGGAAAACTGTCTTTCTAAGTCTTGAACTAGGAACTATGTTTGATATTAAGTGGAAAATACTGATTTTTTTGATTATTTAAAAATTGTCAGTTAAAGAATGATTCATAGTTTAATATAATTGCAATGTACCAATTTATACCTAGCATAAATTGTTTTATTTTAAGGCTATTTTTAATTCATATTCACTTTAGAAATGCATAGTATTTGGTTATCTACGATATTATTTATTTGTTTTGTACTTTGCTGTTTTCTATTCATTTTTTTTCATTCAACATGAATTTGTGGATAATATAATACATGCAAAATCAAGGAAAGAGATGAGTTATATGAGTTAATATCATTCTGAAGCAATTAAAATACTAGAAAAATAAGATCTTTATTGAGTCACTAGTCCTCAATTTTTGTTATCAACAGAAAGCTTTCTATATGACTATACTTCAAGGCTAAAATCTATCAGTTAGATAAATTTTTAAAAAGTGACATAGATATTTAAAAATTATACTTACCTGGGGAAATCAAAAGGTTTTGTATACACAGTGACTTTAGATTAAGCCTTAAATAATAGAGACAGTTTCGCTATGTGATAAAGTATTGAGAAGCTATCTTGGCCCATGATAACAGGGCAAAGCAAGAGTTAAGAATTTCCAGCAGACGTACAAGGAGCAGGAAGCATTTTAGGAAAGCTCACCTGCCAGGCTGTGCCCTTCATCCCCATCATGGATGCTGGCTGTTGTTGCTGCCCTTGCTGCCCGTGGAACCATTTCAGTCCTGACACAACTAAAATGTTCAGTGGCTTTTACCCCATTGCCTCTTCTTTAAGCCTCTGATGTTGGCTTAAGGATCACTTAGGAGACAATCTATTTTTAGTTCTCCCATATTCACTACCTTTATTTCTAACCTTTCTGGACATTTTTTAACCTTGCTGTCCCTTCCTTACTGGTGTTCCCGAGATTCTCAAGCCATTTCTGATTTTCTTTTCTTTAAGTGCACTTTATGAAATGTATTTATTTTCAAGATTAAAGCTCTGTCCATTTCCTGAGGATCCCAATTCAATCTTTATTTTGCAACTTTTCCAGGCATTTCAGGGTCTACATTCCACCGCCAAGAAAACACCTTCGAATTCAACCATCTCAAGCTAACACCTCAGTCCTGCTTCCCACTTGCTTTCTACTTTTTACCTTCTACCTCATTAGCAACTGGAGGTGACCTTTGATTTTTCTTTATCTCTGCTACCTGATTGCTCAGAAACTCTTAAAGTTCTGATGATTTCATTTTCTAAATATTTCTTTAAAATATTTTCTTTTGTTCCTAAGCATGACCATCATTGCACCAATGCAACTCAAGCTTCCTCTGCATCTACTTGACCCACTATAAAGCCCTCCCTATTCTCATTTCCTAGAAAGTCCAAGCTTGTATCTCTTCCCACTGGTCTTCAGATATGTCCTGTCTTGTGTGCTACAATAATACTGTCCATAACTCCAAAATACTAGAAGTAAGATTTTAAAAAGTTGATAGTAGAGAGAATGGCCTTATGAATAGATTGAGAATTGATGAAAACCACCATCATATGTATCCAGGGACCCAATTAATGTAAGACTTTTTCTCTATTCTATTGTCTCAATCTGTGTCATTTCCAAATCTGAATAAACTTGCACAGGTTACATAAATATTGATATCTATCACATCAGTAGCTCTTTTTGCTAAGGATATGGGTGCACATTCCAGACGGCAAGTGTATGATCATATGAGGGACAATTCAACTGCATAATTCTTCCTTACTGGTACTCACTCTCCGGGATTCTGAAACACTGCTCCCCCAGGTGGGTCTCTTCACGGGTGCCAGCCCTTACTGCTAGTGGGCTTATGTCAGGGTCTTCTCAGCTGATGAAGGCAAGAAAGGAGAGATGTAAATTATGTGGGACATTTGAATTCATAAGGATCACTTAGGAGAACAGTAAAACTACAGAGCAGGAACTGCAGAAAACCAACCTTTCCTCCTCCCAGGTAGATCACCCCCCCACCAGGTGTTGCATTTGAAGAGTGGAGGCGTCTACACTTTGTTTCTTTATCATTGGTTGTGAGCACTGGAGTAGCACGATACAAATCTGCTCTCCTGTCCTTTGTTCCACCAAAAATAAACTCCTGCAAATGCAGAGCAAAGAAAATTTCTCCCTTCAATGACAAAGGCGGTTTCAGGTATCCAATGGTATAGAAGAAAAATTTGGTTAAGATCTTCTTTCAAATGAAGTAAGAAAATTCACTCACTTAGATGAGGTGTTTATTCTTCATAGAATTTGGCTTGATAAATTTTTTATTAGAATCAAATGTGAAAGGATTAAGCTTTAATGCAAAATGGCATCTTTTCTGTGTGATCAGTATCTTCAATGATTTTTTTCTGAGTAACAAAAAAACCATGCTTTAGGAAACTAGTTTCCTTTATTTAGTATAAATGCTAAACTTCTTGACCCATTGTTGAAAAGAAAATTTAATCTTTAGGAGTGAGTTGCTTCCAATTGTTTTCTGAGACATTTCATCTTCAGAGGATTAAAATAAAATAACTGAAAAATTTATGTTTCCTAATGAATCTTCTGAACAGGAACATTTGAATAAGAATATATATGCCTGTGATCCTATTATAATGCAAATGATCAGCCTTTTTTAGTTCCTTACTGATGTGAGAGAGGACATCCGCAG
>RJWT010055979.1:0-10087 GCA_004365215.1 Cuniculus paca
ACTTGTCCTGCTGTCAGATTTAGATTGCCCTGTTGAAAGGCTCGCTTGGCTACCAGACGAAGGACTGAAAACAGTCATGCTGCTCGGATCGGTCCTGCACATAGCACCAGGTTCACATGAGGAACGGAAGTGCCAGGTCAGCTGTGGGGGTGCGTGTCTGTAACCCCAGCACCAAGGGGCCTTGAGGCAGGAGGCTTATTGTGAGCTTGAGGCCAGCTTGGGCTGTGCAGCGAATTCAAGGCCAGCCTGGATTGCACAGTGAGACGCTGCCTCCCTAAAAGACAAAGAAGAAAATACCGCTTTCCGATTGGCTTAGAGTACGGCGTTGAGGAGCTGTGGGCTCAGTTTGGGCCCTGTGTTCTGCGCGTGTGTGCTGGGTTTTTGTGACTTTGCTCACATTCTGCCCTGTTAGTTGTCTGGTTTGCCCAGGCCTAATCTCCACCTCAGGACTGAGACAGAAGGAGCCAGGGCTGGGGAGGAGTGTGTGGCTTCTGGCTCTTTCCACTGGGTTGGGGAATCCGGGGCTGGAGCTGGACTGGAGTGGGGTGTTTAAGAAACAGGGCTCTCCTGTATCCTCGGTCACTTCCCAAATACATCCTCATTTGCAGAAGAGGCTGTTTCCTTGGGTTCCAGCACGAGGGCTGGGCTTACATGGTCACATGCACATCCGTGAAAAGTGCTGAGCCTACCCAGAAGGCCATTCTTCTGTTTCATTTTGTAAGATGGGAAATTACTGGCCCCAAGTCCCCTCTTTCCGGTACTTGTATTGTACTTCTGCACCTTGAAATGCGGAGGACGTGCTTCCCCGCTAGCGGCCATTGAGCTTGGCCATAGAACTTACTCCGGCGCCTGGAACATCAGCAGAGATGCCCCAGCAGAGGCTGGACGTGCACTGTCCTTGGCCTTGCTCTCTTGGGCTTTGGTGGTCACAGGAAGGAAAGCCTGGCTCAGGGAGTGCTGGTTCCAGGCTAATGGAAGATTCGAGCAGCAGGGCCCAATCCAACCACAACCAGGCTTCCAACCTTATGCTCACAACACGGCAGCTATATCGCAAGACATTGTTGTGTCCAGCAATCTAGGGAGCCCCTACTTGGTGACATCTCATTGGCCAGAACAAGGTCCAAGCTAACTAATCCAAGTTACAGGGCTATATGGGAAGATGAGCGTGTTTAGCTGCACACAATATCATTCTGGGTAAGACTAGGGTACTGTTAGGAAGGAGGCGGGGTAGAGAGAAATCAAGCAGTAGTTGCCATTAGTGTATTGTGAGTACTTGGCTAGTATATGTGGTTTTCCCCCTCTCAAGCAGTTGGGTGGAGTTAGGCATGGATGTGTGATTTACTTGGATCCATGAAGCAACACATATCACTTTCTAGTGGAAACTTCGAGAGTCACTGAGTGTTTCCCCCAGCTGTTTCCCACTGATGGGGCGATTGGAAAGGCAGGTGTGCAGAAGCCTCTGGGAGAAGCAGAGCTTCTCTGGTCATCCTAAGTGGCCACCAGGCAGTGGGAAGAAGCATATGCTGACTTAGTTAACCCACTGGTATTTTGCAAGGCTGTCTACTGCAGCATGCCCTGCTGCTGCTGACCTGGGGCAGTCAGTTAGCACTGTCTGAAAGCAGCCCTCAGGCATGGTCAGGATAGGACCAGAGTGAGGACGGTGTGTGGCCCCAACACTGGCGCGAGCCTGGAGCTCCCTGTACTGTAGGGAGACCTTCCCACTGGAGTCGCCTGGTGGCCTGGCCTCCGCCCCACTGGCTAGCTCTTCAGCACTGTCTCCATCTCTTCAGCAAGGCCCAGACATGCACACCGTGAGATCACTCATGTCGGCCCAGCATCCTTGCTCTTCTCTTGCAGGGATAGAAACTGTGTTTCCTTCTGTTCAGAGGCAACCTCGTCCCCCAGCTGGGGGGGTGGGGCAGGATGCTTCCATTCCGGAATCGGAACTGGAACTGGAAGGGAATCTTGCAGAAGACCTGGAGCCTCGCTGGAGTTTATGCACCCCACGGAGGCATCTAAAGGCTCGCCCTCTGGATCCTGCTGTCTAGGCCCACAGATCTTCACTTCTTACTGCTCCCCTGGACTCTGAAAGGACCCACGCCCAGACTCTGGCCCTGCACCTGCACCTCTGGCTGAGGACTTGAGCTCTGCATCCTCTTCTGGTGCAGCGAGTGTGTGTAGGGTTTTGGCGGCAAATGGAGTAACTGCATAATCCTGATTAATAATCTTCTCCCAGCTGCATCTGTGGCGAGAAGGCTGTGGGTGGATGGCTAGGAGCAGAGGTGCAGTTCGTTGATTTCTCTGTCCACCATCCATTCCTGGTCCTTCTGGTGACAAACCTGTGCCAATTTTTGTGCTACTGGAGTTCTACTCAGGAAGTCCTTGCCCATTGCTATCTCTTCTAGTGTTTCCCCTCTTTTATCTTGCAGTAGTTTCAGTGTTTCTGTTCTTATATCTAGGTCTTTGATCCATTTTTATTTGATTTTAGTAAAAGGCAAGAAAAGGGTCTAGTTTCATTCTTCTGCCCATAGATAACCAGCTTTCCCAGAGCCACTTATTAAAGAGGCTATCTTTCCCCTGGTGTTTGTTTTTGATCAATTTGTCAAAAATCAGATGGCTAAAGCATGAGGTTATTTCTATGTCTCCTATTCTATGCAATTGATTGACATGTTCATTATGGTGTCACTACCATGCTGTTTTATTACTATAGCTTCATAGTATAATTTGAAATCTGGCATTGCGATGCCTCCTGCTTTGCCCCTTTTGCTCAGGATTGCTTTGGCTATTCTGGGCATTTTCTGGTTCCATATAAATTTTAAGATTTTTTGTAGTTCTCTGAAGAATGCCCTCAGTATTTTGATAGGAAATGCATTAAATCAATGTCATTTTTGCTAATATGGCTGTTCTGATGATATTGATGCTATCTGTGCAGGAACGGGAAATGTCTTTCCATTTTCTAATGTCCTCTTCAATCCCTTTCTTCAGAGAACAATTGCTTTTTCCAGGAACTTAGAACTATGAAGGCGTAATCTAGACATTTCTGAGAGGTACTCTGTAAGGAGCCTGGCTGAAAGGCATGGAGAAGTGCATGGCTCCAGTGACATTTGAGGATGACTCCAGCCAAGCCAGGCTGTCCTGGACTCTCGACTTACAAGAAAGGTCTTTCCGGTGCTGAAGCCAATCCGAGTTGGGTTTCCACCTCTCCAAGTCCAAAGAGTACTGGCTAAGGTAGTAGTCTGACTGTGTAAGCTTTCAGGACAGGTCAGCAGAAATGCAGGACATGTTGCAGCCCTACCGGAGGTCATAGCCAGGAGGTGGCCATGAGAGCACGTGACTGATGGACTGGAAGAGGGACAGACTGAGGTGCTGAATCCATCACTGGAGATGACTCTGCCTCTCAACTCCTCTTCTTTTGAGCCGAGGGTTGAGCATCTTGTGAGAACACCAGGAGGAGTTAGGCTGGTGGCCATTCAAGGTTTCAAAGCAACGGGAATTCTGTGTCAGTAGAGGGCGCTAGTTGGCCAAAAGAGCCAGGCAGGAGGGAGCCGTGCGGGCAGCTTCAGGAAGGCAGAGAAGGGGCCAGCGAGGTTTCTGGGGCTGTCTTGCCCACTCCTGAGAACTTTCCAGTTTTAGCTCAGGTCTGCATGCATCCTTATGACAAACTTATTTCCCCCAAACGAGCTTCCGGTAGTCTTAGGTTTACTCCCTCTGCCACTCCTCCGTAATCCTCCCAGAGTCTGGCCACAGCTGTAGCACCGAGGCCACTTTTGGCAGCATGGGGCAGGTATCCAGCCCAAACTAGCTTAAGCCAAAAGGAAACGAAGTGTCTCCTTTCCTTTAATTGCGGTGCCAAGAGAAGAGACCGGCCTGCCTCTTCTGTGCTGGACTCGAGGCCCCAGCCTCACTTTGTCACCCTCAGGGATGGCCCCTGTTTAGGGCTTCACGTAAGGTTATGTAAGGCAGCAGCGTCAGTCCCCACATCCTCAAGGGGACTGGAGTGAGTTTCTTTCTCTGAACCCAGAGCCTTGCACATCGTTGGTTGGACATGGGAAACACACTTATTACCCCAACCAAGCTTTATAGCCCGAGACCGGCTCAGGCCTTGTGGTGTGATGCTGTAGGGGACCTGCCCTAGAGTCCAAGGGCGAAGAGGCCGGGAGAGGAGAGCTGGGGTGAGTAATCCTCAGAGTATAGGATGAGCGGCTTGGAGAGAGACTTCAGGTGAGGTTGGCGTAAGCAAGACCGAAGTTCGTCTCTCTCACCTGCGTGCAGGTAAGCGGGCCGGGAGTCCAGGTTCCTTCCGCTTCTGTTGCTTCCCTAGTTTTATCTGTGTGTTGTGAGATGTTTCAGCGGCTCCTCTTCAAGCCAGGGAAGTGGAAAAGGGCAGGAGTGGGGGCCAAAGGCACCAGCTCCCCCACCGAGCATAGCTTTAGGGAGACGTGCAAGTATAGTCTTTCCCTGTCTACCTTTCTGATTTCTCCACATCTCCAGACAAAACCAGGATTCTTTAAACATAGAAGGAGATGAAAGCAGTTGGGTCAATGAGCAGTCCCAGCTCATCCGCCCCTTATGCCAGCCAACTGTGTGTGCGTGTCCCGCCCCTCTGGAGCTCAGATCGAGCTCTCCCTGGGGAGATCACCCACAGCTCCAGCCAGGGCTGGCATCCAGGATCTGTGCCTCAAGTCCGCATGTGGCTCCTTAGGGTGAGAAGTGTCCGGTTCGCACACAGTGACTGCCTCGTCATGCCCAGAATGCATGTGCTGGCAGGCACTGGGTAGCCACGCTGGGAGCCCTGCAGAGGAAAAGCGGGAGCTCTCAGGTCCCGCAGCATGAACTGTGGGTTCCGGGGAGTGGAGTGGATCCCTTGCGGCCAGCCCCTCTCTCTAGCTATTCCCAGGGCTACACTTCTGTGGGCCTGTGGCTCCTTCTTGGTCTCCTAAAGTGGGCATCAGAAGTTCTACCCCTGTTGGGGCTGCACGGGTTTCACAGCCCAGCGGCCGCTGGTGCAGGCTGGGAGGCCGGGCTCAGTTAGCAGGCTTGTGCGGGGCCGTGGTAACGCGGCTCTCAGTCTCGGCTGGTTTGCTGCCTCCTTGCTCCTAGTTATTCTCACTGACACTAGCGGTGTTTGTGAAAGCTGTGGTCCTTCATCTCTCGGCCTGTGAGTTTATGCATTTATCTCCCTGCCAACTTGGGATCAGACAGAGCACTCTCCTAGGATTGGAGAGAACATCTTGGTCTGGTCTTTGCCTCTGAACCGATTGTGACTGACTGAGAACCCAGAATCGCAAAGGCTGGCTCTTGTCTTCTGCTAACACGACTTCCGCAGAAACTTCTGAATCTTCCTTAACCTGCGGTGCAAACACACAGACTTTCAGCCTCGCAAAGCGTCGACCTTGGGCTGCAGCCCAGAGGCGCGGCTTCTCTCTCCCATGTCCGCCGGCTACTGGACTGCTCTGCCCGCATTCTTCCGCCGCATGTAGCGCAGGGCTTGGTGGAGCGCGGCAAGGAGCACCCGGCAAATGCCAACAAGCTGAGGTCTCCAGCTGCTTCCCTCACTGTCCAGGGTGTCGTAGGAGTTGGTTTACCATCCGCTGTGGCCTGGCGTAAGACAGTCTCCAGCTTCCCGGCCGGCCTCACGTGTGTATTTAGGGCATATTTCTACTTTGTTACCTGTGGGAGTTTTCGTACTTCTTCTAGGTACAACATCCTGTATTAGTTAGTCTACGGGCTTTCTTTCTCTAAGAGAACCCTCACCCCAAATAGTGGCTTGAATAGAATAGAAGAAGGTGGGAGGGGTGCTGCATACCTGTAAGACCCTGCCTCGAATAAAAGATAAAAAGGGCTGGGGCTGGGGCTCGGTGCAAAGGCTTTGAGTACAAGCCATGGGAGGAGTGGGGGAAGCAACGGACATTAATTTCTGTCTCATATCAAGTTCGGCCATGACTGTCTATTGTTGACAAGTGTCAGGACACGGGCTCCCTCCATCTCTGCCCTGACATCTTCAGGGTCTGGACTTCTTCTGAGTGGTGAAATCCTGACTCGACATCATGGCTGCATTCCCGCCTGGGCACAGGGAGAGGGTGAGGCTATCCCTGGTGAAGGGCCAGACCAAGACACTGCGCACATCTCTCTTGTTAACATCTCACCGGTGAGAGCCCGAGGGAACGGTGTCTGAGGATGTGGTCAGTGTCCTTGGCAGTCCTGTTCTTGGGGACAGTATGTACTGGGGGCATCTAGCATGCTGTGTTTGGGTGATCACTCTATGAAATGGAGGGATAGATTGTGGGGTGCTGAAAAGCACCAAGTATCTACTGTAGGGCCTCTCCTCTGTGCACGCCAGCACCTCCTGTTTTCTTCCACCACTGTATCCTTTAGTGCATCGGTCATCGCCCTGCCTGGAGCCCCCCTCACACAGGCCTTGGCCACAAGGCACCTCCGATCATTCTGTGCTGCCAGCTCACAGTCTAGGCCTGGCACTTCTAAGGGATTCAGGAAGATGTGTGTGGAACTGAATGGTGATGGTAGTGAGTATTTGGAGAAGCTACTATTCATTCATCCATTCATTTATTCCATGCATCCACTCATCCACTCAACCACCTATCCATCTACTCACCCACCCATCCATACAACTGTCCATCCATCCACCCACCCATCTGGCCAGCCAGCCACCCAGCAGGTATTACATACTAGCTCCTGGGAATCCCATGCCTTCTTGTTATATAGAGAGCACAGGCTGCTCATCTATGGAGTTCATGGCCCCTGTACTCTAGGGACACCTTTGTCAGAAAAACAGACACCATTCACTTCAGTGAAAGCTCTTTCTTCCTTCACCACTGCTGACACACTGACCCATTCCATCTCTTGGTGTCTCGCTTCCGTGGATGCCGTCCCCAGGAGTCACCTGGGCTTCGGCCAGATCCCTGTCACTTGCCGTTAGGCTGGCAAGTGCATCTTGCTCTTTTTTCAGGGGACAATTGTTCCTTGCTCTCAGTGGCCCTGGTGGGGCTGTTGGTCACTGTGCCTTGTCCCCACCCCTGGGAAGAGTGGATGACACAGGCTGGAGAATTGAAGAGCTCTCTTTTTCTGGCCCAGGATCGTCAAGCAGGGTGAACAAGAGTTATTATTTTTTAAATTTATTTTTGCCGGGGATCGAACTCACGACCTCACACTTGCCAGGCAAGCACTTGCGCCACTGAGCTAAATCCCCAGCTGTGGTGAACAAGATTTAAATTGGTGCACATTTTGGATCCCAAGAGGTGAGGACGTGGATTTAGCCTAGGGCTGCCTAAGAGGAGAGAGACCATCCTCTCCTGGGGGCTACCTTATCATTTCTTCTTGTCCTCCGTGGCATAAAAAGCTGCCTGCCCCTCCCTCTGGATCTCAGCCCACAGGCGCCTCATGCCAGCAGCACTTCCATCCCTGAATTCCCATCCGTGCCTCTCCTGGGTCTGTGTCCCCAGCTGTCATACACGCTCCATTTGGCACAGTGCAGAGATGGCTGTTTCTGGCCTCCCCTGCAGAACCACGCCGCGCGTGTGGCCTCGGTGTGGCAGTGGCTCCCTAGAGAGGCATTCAGACGAAGGGCTGCACTCCTTCCTTCCCTGGTGGCGATGGGGTGAGACCCTGGCGCGGCTCCTGCTGTGGGCTCTGGAGGCCCGGTCCTGGCTTGCAGAATCAAGGCTGCCTCCTCCAGCCTCAGTTTCCCTTCCAAGCTGCTGCAGTCTCCCTGCTCTCCCTCTGTGTGACAAAGTTCTTTCTCTTGTTTGAAAGCAAGGCAAGATGCAGCTTTAAAGCAATGCAAAAATAGCAAAACCAAATAAATCCACAACATGCCTCTCTTGGCTCCATCTCCCTTCCAAGTGACATCTTTTGTCCCCTCCCTCTGTGGCCATGCTTAAGAGCTACCTGGGTGCACTGCCTCTGCATCTTCCCTCCAGCTCACCCCTCAAAGGGCTCCGGGGGCCCCTGCCTCCAGCGCGTCCCTGAAGCTGCCTGCTCTGTGTGCCATGGGTCCCCACAATGCCCCGTTTCCCTCTGTCCCTCCTGGGCACTCCTCCTCTGTCTTTGCCACCTGCTGCCCCACAGCTGGATCCTAAGCCTCCCTGTCACTACTCTCCTTGAAGATCTATCTCATCCATCTCTGGGACTTCCAGGGCTACCCGGCACTATGGTAACCAGAGCCCGTGGGATCCTCCTGTGTGCACCCGGTTTCTCCTCCACTGAGACCCGAGTGCACCCCACACTCGATCCTCTCCTGTTGGGGTCGGGGTCTCTGCAAAGGGCACGTGGCCCACGTGGAGCCCAGCCAGAGCCGCCTCTCCTGTGCAAAGCTGCCTACAAAGCCTGAGCCTCCTCCGCCCCAGTCCCAGCTGGTAGGTCCAGCCCTGGCCCAGGAGGGGCTGGGAAATACTAGATCATGCCCATAGCAGTGAGAACACCACACCCAGCACTGGCACAGCCCCACAGAGAGGTGGGCATAATCACCGCCACTCGGTGGATGGGAGCGAACACGTCTGCCCGGGCTGGGGGTGCAGCAGACATTCGGGGGAGTTGGGATTGGAGCTCACACTGAGATCCCATCCCAGGTTCACCCCGGGCAGCTCCTGCAGCAGAGGAGCCTCCTTGCTAAGCCCCCCGTGGAAGAAAGGCACAATGTGGCCAAAGACAAGACCCAGGAGGTGCCTGGGGACCCCAGGGCCGTGGTCCAGCAGGGAGTGTCCGTGGGCACCCGGTATGGTGGCTGTGTGCAGGCACTACAGCCCAGCAGGCTTCCCTGAAACACACACGGTGAGGTTCTTGGGGAGCTCTTGGTATTCCCCCGGAACAGGGAGCCCAGGCTTGACGTCCGGGTGTGGCACCAACCTCGGCTCAGTCGCACACACCTACCTCATCCCTTCCTGGGTCTCAGATGGCGTCCCTAACCGGGAGCAGGAGTAACATTCCCGAGATACAAAGAGAGGAGCCCCGGTTCCGGGGCAGGGACAGAACATGCAGCGCCCCCACTAGCTCCTGCACAGGGTCCCCCAGCCAGGCAACCTGGTGGGGAGGCGAAAGCCCTGGAGCCCTTTTCTAGACCCTGGGACCGTGCTCCATCCACTTCACTGGGAAAGGGTCACCAGGGCAGCGAGGGACCCCTGAGGAGACCAAGGTCCCCCGGAGCAGGGCTGGAGTCCCAGCTGGTGTCTACGGAGGAGGGGTGATGCTGAGACAGCAGCGTCCTCATACCCAGTGACCCTAGGGACCCTGGGAGGCAGAAGGGACACTGAGGAAGGGAATGGGGCCCCCTTGATCCCCATCATGTCCAGGGGATCCCAGGGACTGAATAGGCCAAGGAGAGGCCAACAGGGAGTTGGGGAGAAAGGGTACAGCCTGGGTGGGATCTGCTCCCCTTGCGGTCATTTTGAAGACCAGCTGTTGAGTCCCCTTGGTGGGCTGAGATTGAAGGCCCCGAGTTGGGTTGGGTTGGGGGACAAGGGTCAGAAGAGGGACCTGGGCATGGAAAGGAGTGATGGAATACTGGGGCTACTGCTCTTGACCTTGGGGTAGGAGGCAGGCTGTGAGTTCTGGGGACCAGGTTGGGAGCACAGAGCTCCAAGGGCCAGCTAAGGCCGGGGCAGTGAGGGCATAGCTGGGGACGGGACTGTGGGACCCCGGGATGACCAGGCCTGGTGGCCAAGTGGGTGCACCCAGAACACGTGCCCGGAAGCTCCGGCCAGAGGTTGGAGGTGGAGGAACGCGGGGGCGTGGCCATGAGGAAAGGGGCCACACTGCGTTACATAAGGTGATGCCGGAGGGGAGTGAGGGGGGCAGGACCTTTGGGACGTGGTCTTGGGGTGGGCCTGGAGGACTGTTAGGGGCCAGGCCTTGTAAAGCAGGGAGCGGCGGAGCTGAGGTGTAAAGATGGGTGTCTTGGTGTTTGCTGGGCGAGCCTGGAACCCAGAGGATCATGGTGGGGACAGTCAAAAAGAGGTCGGATGGGACTCTGACGCCTAGAGGGGCTGGAAGGATGGAAGGATCTGGGGGCGAAGACCTGGCCCTGCAGAGAGGAATCTAGAGGGCGGGGCCGATGGCATAGGGGCGGGGCCGA
>RJWT010055980.1:0-10089 GCA_004365215.1 Cuniculus paca
AAAAAAAACCCTCCCCCAAAAGGAGAATTTAAACAAATTCATGACCACCAAATCAGCATTGCAGAAAATCCTGAAAGGAATTCTAAACAGAAACATCACCAAAGATTCCCCAAGGAAGGAATACATTAAGGGAGAGAGTAGTTAAATGAAAATAAAAATGAATCAGTGCTGAAAAACTAATAGGATGACAGGAATCAGTAAATATCTTTTGATAATAATGTCCAAAGACAAAGACTGGAAGACTGGAACAAAAAACCAAACTATATGTTGCCTGACATAAGAGACACATAGACTAAAAATGAAAGAATGGAAAATGATATTCATGCAACCAGACCCCAAAAGCAAGCAGGAGTAGCTATCCTGATTTCAGACAAAGCAGACTTCAAACCTGATCAGAAGACACACAAGAAGATCACTACACGCTGGTAAAGGGGACAACTCAACAGGAGAGAAGGAGACAAAGAGATAACAATAGGAAGCATATATGTACCAAACGTTGGCATACCCAATTTCATACAACAAAAACTACTTGGCATTACAAAGACAGACGAACATCGATAGGATCATTGTGGGGGACTCCAATGCCTTACTCTCAAAAAAGCAACAGATATTTCAGAGTTGAAACATGCCATTGAACAAATGGACTTAATAGATGTCTATAAAATGTTTCATCCCACAACAGCAGGATACCATTCTTCTCAGCAGCCCACAAAACTTTCTCCAAAGTAGACATAGATTAGCTATAAATTATGCTTAAATACAAAAGAACTAAAAGAATCTCTTGCATCCTATCGTATTCTACCAAAATGAAACTAGAAGTCAATCATAAAATACACAGAAACTATACCAATGCATGGGGATAAAATAATATATTCTTGAATAATCAATAGGTCACAGAGGAAATCAAAGGAGTAATTTAAAACTTCCTAGGATAGAATGACAATGGCAAACAGCATTCCGAAACTTGCGGGGCACTATGAAAGTAGGGAAATTTATAATTGTGAATGCCTATATTAGAAAAACAGGGGTCCCAAAAAATAGCCAAATGGTACATCTCAAGAAAAACACAGAGAAATCCATGCCCAAAACTTACATAAGGAAACAAATTATGGTGATGGTCATAGTAGAAATCAATAAAATTGACACCGAAAAAAAATAAATGAATCCAAAATTTGGTTCTTTGGAAGGATAAATAAGATCAGCAAGTCCTTCTCCAAATATACCAAAAGAAAAAAATCCATATTGATGCAATTTGAAATGAAAAAGCTATATCACAACAGACATGATTAAAATGCAGAGCACTGTAAGAAAATGCTTCAAAACTTTATAATACAATAAATTGGAGAATCCAAAAGAAAAGGACAAATTTGAATATGGAGAAGGGGATGTGAGGAAAGAGTGAAGAACAGACACCAGGAGGGGGAGTAAAAATGATCAAACACAGTTTTCTGAAAAGATAAAATCAACACACTGTAGCTACACTAACCAAGAAGAAAAAGACAGAAGACCAAGATAAAATCAGAGGTGTAATAGGAGATATTAGAACTGATACCATGGAAATGCAAAGAATTGTAGGGATTAAGATGAAAAACTGTATGCTAACAAATTGGGAAACCCAAAAAAGACAAATTTCTGAACACATATGCTCTACCAAGATTGAACCCTGAGTACATTAAAAGCCTGAATAGATCAATCACAAGTACTCAAATTGAATCAGTAACAAGAAACCTCCTAACAGAGAAAAACCCAGGACTGATGACTACTACTAAATTTCACCAAACTTTTAAAGAACTAACGCAAATTCTTCTTAAACTATTCCAAAAATTCAAAGAGACGGAGAATTTCTGTACTCATTCTCTAAAGATAGTATTACTCTGTTACCAAAACCAGATGACACAATTGGGAAAAAAAAAAAAAAAGCTATAGACCCTGATGAACAGAGATGTAAAAATTCTCAACAAAATATCAACAGCACATCAAAAAGATCATTCACTAGGTTCAACTTGGTTTCCTTCCAGGGATGCAAGGATATTTCAACACATGTCACTATTAGGATTTTAAATGTTTCCTCAAAGGCAAACATGCTAAAGGCGGCCTGTGACACCAGCCTGTAGCACTAATAGGTGTTGGAAACTTTAAGAGGCGGGGCCTAGAGGAAGGAAGTCATTGGGATGTGGCCTTGAAAGGAAGTAAGGACCCAGCCCACCCTGCCCCTCACTTCACAACTGCCATGATCTAACAGCTTTGCTCCTCTGTGAGCTTTTCACTCTGATGTTCTGCTGTCCCACAGAACCAAAAGCAACAGAGCCAACCAATTATAGACAGAAACCTCTGAAACCATGAGCTAAAATGACCTTTTCCTAACTAAATTGATTCTCTCAGGTACTTTCACACAGCAAGGGAAATCTAATACAATACTCAAATCAGTAAACATGGTACAACGGATCAACAAGTTAAAAACAAGTGATTATCTCAGTAAATGTCAAAAAAGCATCTGATAAAATTCAACATCCCTCCATGATAAAAAGCACTGAATAAATTAGGTACATGTGGGTCATACCTCACAATAATAAAGACTGGTATGACAAAACCACAACCAAAATCATACTGAATGCTGAAGTGGGAAAGCTGAAAACATTTCCTCTAAGATCAAAAGGTGTCCACTCTCACCACTCTTATTCAATATAGTGCTTGAAGTTTTAACCAGAGCAATTAGGTTAGAGAACTAAATGACATACGTACAGGAAAGGAGGAAGCCAAGCTATCAATGTTTATAAATAAGATGATTCTATATAGGAAAGTCTAAAAACCGCACCAAAAGATCACTAGAACTGATAAATGAATCTGATAAATTAGTAGGACACAAAATTGACATACAAAAATCAGTTGCTGTTCTAAACACCACTAACAAATTTGCTAAGAAATTATGAGAGTCGTCACATGCACAATAGCTGCAAAGAAATAAAATACCTAGGAATAAACTTAGCCAGGGAAGAAGTTCTTTACAATAAAAATTTACAAATCACTGATGAAAGAAATTGAAGAAAACCTTAAAAGATGGGAAGACCTCCCATGTTCTTGGATGAGAAGAATTAACGCTGTTAAAATGTTCATACTGCCCAAAGTGCTCTATAGACTCAATATAATCCTCAACAAAATACCAGCGACTAGCTGAGTGTGGTGGTGCATGTCTATAATCCTAGAACTCTTCAAGGCTGAGGCAGAAAGATAGTAAGTTAGAAACCAGTCTGAACAACTTAATAACTTAACAAGACTTTGCCTCAGTATAAAAATTTAAAAGATGCTAGAGCTCAGTGCAAGTCCTGGGTTTAATCCCCAGTACAGGAAAAAAAAAAGTAAGAAAGAAAGAAAAAAAGATACAGATATAGATACATAGATGTATAGATATAATCAATGACCATCTTCATGGAACTAGAAAAAAAAATCACGAAATTCATTTGGAATCATGAAAGACCCAAAATAGCCAAAGAAATCTTGAGGGAAAAGAACAAAGGTATAGGCATCACAACTCCTTATTTCAAGACGTTCTAGCGCACCACCGTCTACTCAGGAGCGTGTATTGGCATTAAAATGCACACTGACTAATGGAGCATAATAGAGATCCTGGACAAAAACCCACACATCTAACAAAGTTGCCAAAACCCAACTAATTCTTGACAAAACCCAACTAATTCTTGACAAAACACATCTGACAAAGTTGCCAAAACCCAACTAATTCTTGACAAAACAATTCACTCTTAACAAAGGTATCAAAGATATACATTGGAGAAATGGCAGCCTCTTCAACAAATGTGCTGAGAAAACTGGATATTCACATGTATATGATTGGACCTTAATCCTTGTATCTCTTATCCAGTATAAAAATCAACTCAAGATGGGTCAAAAACCTAAATGTAAGGTCTAAAATTCTGAAACTCTTAGAAGACAACATCAAGGAAACACTTCAAAACATTGTTATAGGTAATGATTTCCTAGATAGAACACCACGGAGCACAGGAGAAACAGAAAAAATTGACAAATGGGATTGCATCAAACTAAAAACGTCTTCCTGGTTAAAAAAAAAATTCATGAAGAAACAACCTATAGAATGATAGAAAATACTGCCCAGTTATTCCTTTGATGAAAGTATTAATATCCAGAATGCATAAGGAACTCAAAAATGTAAAAGTTAATAATTAACCTAATAGTGGACAAGTGAGTCGAATAGACACTTCTCCCAAGAATATGAATGGCCAACAAATATATGAAAAATGTTCAGCATCATAGGCATCAGAGAGAGGTAAATAAAAACTACAATGAGATATCAACTCTCCCCAGTTATAATAGCTACTATAAAAAAATGCTGGCAAGGATTTAGTAGAGTAAAATGAACTTATATACACTTTTGGTGGCACTCTAAATCAGTGTGGCCATCGTGGAGAATAATATGGAGGTTCCTTGAAAGACAAAAAATGGATCTCCCCTATGATCCAATGATTTTACTATTGAGCATCTACCCAAAAGAAAGGAAATCAGCATACCACAGAGATACCTGCACATCATGTTTATTGTGGCACTATTTACAACAACTAAGATACAGAATCAGCCTACATGCCTATCCACGAATGATTAGATAAGTAAAATGCAGTATTATATATGATGAAGTATTATGCATCCATAAAGAAGACTGAGATCCTGTCTTTTGAAAACAACTAGATGGAAGTGAAGGATACTATGTTCAGTGAGATGAGCTAAACACAGATAAACCACCACATGTTCACAAGCTTAAAAGAAAGTAGAATAGCAGTTACTAGAGATTGGTAGGGAGTCAGGGTGGAAAGAGGAGGTTGGGATTGATCAGGGCACATTCTATGCTTGTATGGACATACTAGGGAACCCCATTAATATGTACAATATGTTAATAAAAATTTATAAAAATATATCCCCATCCTTTTATATGACTTATGTTGCCTCTCTGGAAGCATTTAGAATTAGTTGTCCCAGCTCTTCTGAAATTTCATGAATAGGATTCTGTAAGGGTCATTTAGACCTAAAAATTTATATTCTTCAAGTATAACATGCTTCTTAAACTAATTTTTGAAACTTTCTATCTAACTCCTCTGTTCTCTGGAGACATCTATTATTTGGATCTTAGATCTTCCAAAATTATGGTAAAATTTGTTTTTCTCTTTAACATTCTTAGACTTTTTTTTCTCTATTTTCCTGGGAAATTTCTTTGACTTTATCTCCCAACCCTTCTATTTAATTTTTTCCTGTTAACATATATTTGGTTTCTGATAGGATTTTTTATGCCTGGGATGGTTCTTTTCTATTGCCTTCTTCGCTTCCTTTATAAATATAGTATTTTATCATAAGGATCTTTCTTTTCTTTTGCTCTATTATCTGTGTAATCTTTTTTTCTATGTCCTTTTTATAAAAAAAATTGTGTGTGTGTGTGTGTGTGTGTGATTATTTGAGTAGTGGTTCTTAATGAGTTTGTCCCCAGGAAGCACTAGATGAGACATTGTCACAACCCTGGATTTATGCTAAGGGTATCTGGTGCATAGAGGCCAGGGATATCACTAAATATCCCCCAATCCATGGAAAGGCTCCAAAACAAAGATGTCGAGTATTGAGGCTGGGAAAGCCCCATTTGGGGTGTCTCTCAAATAATAGACCCCTGGTTCTTTAAATGAAGCAGTTATGGGGTTGAGTCAGCTCTACAGTTCTGAGTGAAGCATGTTGACTGACGTATGCTGGGAACTGGTGTGAGATATCTGACTATCTTCACAGTTTCTCTCTTTGGCGAATCAGTTTACTCAGAGAAGAGCTCTCCACTCTCCTGCCTGGGACCGCTACATCTGGTGATCGGTTTTCAAGGAGCTTAAAGAAAAGGAAGCCACTGAGGACAGAGCATTCACACAGTCAAGTCCCCACCACCTGCCACCTGGGTCGCTCCAGTTCAGTGTCCCCTTGAGACAGGGCTCTGGCTTACTCCCAGCTGGGGTCTAGGATTAGAGGACCTATGATCCTAACGACCTCTGCTTACACATTTCAAGTCACCTTCCTGCATCCTGCTTTCAGGGGGATCTGGTGCCTCCAGTTACTGAGGTTTCTCCCACTGCCTACCCGTAAAGGAAGTAGCTACACTCTTCACCTTTCCGGCTTCCAAAATGTTCCTGCTATTCCCTTTTCCCATTTTGTCATTTTTGGTTTATCGCTTTCTCTTTTTCCCTGAGTGCAATGTGGAAGACAGTAAAAAATAAATTTGTGAGTTTAATTAAGTATGTGCCACCAGAATTATGAGTGACTTTCATAGCTGCTTCCTTCAACTAAAGATCTTGTTACCCCTTAGGATGCCTGATGACTCAGAGCCCTTTTTAAAATTTTTATTGGTGCATGGTAATTATGCAGAATAATGGTCTTCATTCTGGCAAACTCACACATACACAGCACACAATTTCATCATCCCCCCATTAGTCCTCCTTTCCTTCTTCCTCCCCCTTACCAGATTCCTTTCCCCTTCTCCCTCTCCTTTCTGCCTTTGTACCTCCTTTATTCCCCAGATTTCATGACTTAGAATCCTCTTGAAAGAAATATTCTACACAGTCATTCATATTTCTGCAGAACTGAAAGATTCCTGAGGATAGGACTCAGGTTTTTCTCTCAATTTGATGCCTGGCACTAAAGGACATGTCACCAACTTGCCAAGGTACATTCAGAGATAAGCCAGAGTAGATTTTAAACCTCTGTCTCCCAGAAACAGCAGTGCAGGAAGTTTTCTCACAGCTTGCACTGTGCTCAAGGCCTTACATGTGCTATCTTTGGTGGTGAGGTTCTGCCTGACCTACAGAAGCATATTTTGTTGCCATTCCTAATCACCAGACTTGCCTCATTTGGGCCTGGAGCAAGGCCATTGGAACCAACGGATGGTTAAAAAACAATGATATCAGAAAATAGCAAAGGGAAAGAAATCAGAGAAAAAAACTTAACATCCAACTCTGTTCACTGATGAATAGGAGCAATATTTAAGGAATACCTTGGTTTCCAGGACTTTTCCTCACTGAATGAGTCTCATGGAAACCTCATGACCATCAAATACAGTTGATTTTTATCTTGACCCCTTCATCTTGAACATGAGGAAGCCTCGGGTAAGAAAAGTTGAAGAATCCTAAGTTCTAGGTTTTGAGCTCAGGGAGGCTGAATCCAGGGTCCATGGTTTACCCTGTCATCTGGTGACAGCAACAGTACAGAGGTCACAGGACTGTCATCCTGTTTGAATTTATTTAATGCCAAGAGAAACTAGCCCATGCCGAGGTGGAAGAGCCAATGCCAAGCTGCTGGGCAGCGATAAAGCAAAGTATGAAATTTTCAGGGAGAGGACAAGGACACTCAGGTGCCACCACCCATCCTGTCCCTTTGTGTTCTGCTGTGTCTGTCACCAGCACAGTGATTGCCAGCAGAGCATGGGGCTTTGATTCATTCGTATCTATTCTGTTTCTCCAGGAGCAGCATGTTAGGCTAGGAGCACTCAGGCGTGCTGGATCTCCTGGCCACACTTGCTTATGGAACTGGACAGTGGAGGGTGGCATGATTCATAGATCCACAGGCAGGCAGAAAAGTGACAAAGACCAGGACTTCAGCTCCTGTGCTAAGTCAGGACTGGATCAGTGCAGGTCCATGCTTATAAATTCTCGGTCACTGCGAAGAATCTTAATAGGATCCAAAATTTGCACCTGTGGAAAACATGGGTGGCATTATGCTGAGATGACAAGTGACAAGCCAGACCAGACCTGAAGGTGAGGGTCTGGCTGAGACTCAAGGTCACCTGGTAGGGTAGTTGTGTTCTCAGCTTCAGTATTGATGGGGACAAGCCTGGGGTCTATGGCCATTTGGGACTCCAAGGACAGCAGCAAAGACTCTAGAAATCCCTCGGTGGGTGTCAGAGCACTTGGGGGAGATTAGCCCAGAAGGATTCTGAGAACTGGGGACCCACTTCCCTTTCTTTTCAGTGTGTTTTCCTTTATCCTATAATTGTGTTGTTACATAACCACTTCCTGTGAGGAGTGAATCCCTGAGTGAGCACGGGGCAGCTGCTTTGAGAACAAGGAGGCCACCTCGCCTTTCTTGGCTTCACTGCAGCCACTTGACCCTGTGCTGAGCATCTAGCCAGTGCTCAATAAATCTCTGATGAATAAATTAGATTACTTAGAAATCTCATAATAAAACTGAAACAGACTTTATACAGAACTTCATAAAAGCTATATTCCTTTTATTTAAAAATATCTGTTTACCCAAACCTATTCTTACAACTTCTCAGATCATCATGGGGGAGGCCCTCATTCATTTATTCAATGAACTTTTACTGAAGACTATGTGTCCTGCATTGTAATAGTCATTGAAAAGACAAAGTGTCTTGGTGAATAAGCCAGCCCAAGTTCTTGTCCTGAGTTTACGTCTTGTAGGCACTTTGTGGTTGGAAAGTGTTGTGGTTTCTGCCCCCAACCTCCAAAAAAGAATTCTTATGTTAAAGCCCTATCCCCAGTGTGACTGTATTTGGAGGTCAGACTCTAGGCAGGTAATTAGGATTAAATGAGGTTGTAAGTGTCAGATTGTGACCCTACAGGAGAGGTGTCCTCATAAGAGGAGACAGCAGAGACCCTACCCAACGTTCACGTGAGGCCAAGGTCAGGCAGTATCACCCAGCCAGGAAGACGGGCTGCCCCAGAATCTAACCCAAGGGCAGCTTGGTCTCTGGCCTCAGGAGCTATGGGAAAATTAACCTCCATGGTTTAAGTCACCTAGACTGTGGTACTATGTTAAGGAAGATGATAAGATGAATGCAGAAGACGCCTCCTTGAGGAGACAGAAGAGGAAGGACAGGAAGAAAATGGCTTCCAGAACAAGACTACTGAGTGATTTTAGTCATTGGTTTGAGCCGTTTTCATTTGTTCACAAGATCATGAATCTTTGTCACATATTCTACACCTTCCTGGATCCTCTCTTTCCTCAGGATGTGGCCTTCTCACATGTCTGGGCCCTCTGCTGTGTGGTTTTATATTCCTCCCGAGACTCAGATGTTTCCCACAGGAACTCACACCAGCTGCTGGGCTGAACACAGCAGCCTCCCTCAGGACTCTCTCCAGTGAGCCCTTTGTTCTCAGTTCTGGCTTTAATTGACCAACCAGGCCATGTGTTTCCAAGCCATCTCCATTCCCCACAGACAGTCCGCCCTCCTGTGACTCTTGGAATTAGGTGAGCACACAGTCCAGCTTCCTGCCACAGGGCCAGGGCCAGGGCCAGGGCCAGCTTTCTCAGCCAAACTATGATATTTGTATGTGTTATCTATTGCCACTTAACAAGTGATCACAAACTTATCCGCTTAACCCACACAATTTTGTTATTTCCATATCTGTGGGCTGAATATATTTTAAACATTGATTTTACTTGCTTATGTTAATGTAAACAGGGCTACTAGCAACGTTTCAACTGTTCACGGACCTCTCGCTGCTTCTCATCAGGAACCACAACTCCAGAACATCATGGCACTCATTAGCACTGTTGGCCAATTGATGTCTAAAGAGACCAGGGGAAGCGGCCATTTCCATGTGGAGGATAGAAAGGCTGGAAAGGACAGCTCTAAGCACAAGTGAACACCATCTGATCAGTGGAGAGGGTGCTTATTAGGCTTCTGAGAGGTTGAGGAATCCTTAAAGACGATGCATGGCTCCAAAATGGCGTCTGGGCTACGATACAATTCCACTCAGGGCTGCTGCGTGCCTTCTCAGTTTGTTTTCTGCTCTCATTCTTGTATTGTTTATCCACATCTCAGGGACCTTCTCGGTGACACCTGTTCTCCCTGAACTGGTATTTTACTTAGCTGCTTCTTCTGGTCCCTTACAAGACTCCCAGTGTGATAAAGGACTTTAAGGCCCTGGGGCCACCGGTGTGGAATTCTGGCTGCAGGGTGAATAAATAGGGCCAGAGTGATCGATGTGTTCCTGCACAGCAGAGATCTGGGCAGTTAGCTCGGCATGGAACTGCTGACCGAGCCTGGAAATGAGCTGTGTGCAGACAGAAGACCTTATC
>RJWT010055981.1:0-10090 GCA_004365215.1 Cuniculus paca
ATCTCTGTTTGGGCCAGCTGCCGTCTTCTGAGCTCCTGCAAGTGTGAGCAGGCCCTTGGGGGGATGTGCATAACACTGCCCACCCAACTGTGTTCCTTCTGCTCCCCATTTGACTTCCCCATCCCACCAGTTCTTCCAGGGAAAAGTTTCTAATAAAACACTTACACATGAATCTTGATCTCTGGATCTACTTCTGGTGAACTTCATCTAAAATTTCTTTTTGCTAGTCTATAAGTAAAATTGTACAAATATATCCAAGGTTAGAAAACATTCCAAGTATGGTAAAAGACTATAGTGAATGTTCAAATTTAAAAAAATTATTACAGTAAGACATAGTGGCATTAATCTCCATCAAGGCTCCCCTTTACTTCAAACATACTTAGCCATTGGTTTTTGCCACTCATGGCTGTCTTCTTTCGAGAGTATATGTGTTTAGTTGTGCTATCATGGACATCTGGATGTCCTGAATTAGTTCAAAACATTCACCTTTCATGGTCATTTTGACTTTGGGAACCAGCTAGAAGTTGTTGAGTGCCAGATTCAGTGAATAAAGTAGATGAGGATATGCCATAATATTTTTACGAGTTTACTTTTCCATTGCATGGTACTCAGCAGTAGTATTCACTATATTTTTTATCACACCTCGTAAAGATATTCACAAGAGAGGGATCCCAGAATTGCTTTGGAAATTGGCAAGAAGTGTGTTTGAAGCCGTGGGAATATTTCACAGGGAATTAAGGCTAATGTGTCTTTTACTGCGATACATTTTTAAAAGTTGAACATTCACAGTATATTTTGATCACATCTCATAATAGCAACAGAAGTTAAGCAGTCAAAAAGAAAATCAGAAAAAAAATTTTTTTTAAAAAGTCAAAAATATGAGCCATATTTCTTTGGGCTGCCTGCTTGGGCCTGGTTATTGACAGAGTGAAAAACAGTATTTTCCATCAAGGTATGAAATGCATTAGATATCCTGCTAAGCATTTGCAATACTTGAGTACCAAATGTAATATTGCTTATAGTTAGAGAGAGCTCAACAAATAAGGGGAAAGAGAATGATTAGTACTGCTCAGATGCCAAAGGTTCCAAAGCCTGACTCTGGCCCTCTTCCTTCTATGAGACTCAGAAAGAAAGCACAGAACTCTTTTTATTTATTCATGAAATTTTCTAGCCCAGGTGGGTGACTTGATTCAAGGCTGAATGAAGGGAGCAGTTTGTTATCTTTCTTATTAAGGAACCAGTGCTCAGTGAAGTCAGGCTCCATCTTTATAACAGGAAAACCAGATTGTGACTCCGAAGATCTGAAGGTTTGTGTGTTTTCATGACTGACCCTGGTAATTGCTGGATGAGTAATTTTTGCTAGAAAATACCATGTCAGTCATGCTGCAGCCAGCTTTGTTACATCAAACAAATAATGGGTCAGTCTGTGGGCCCCGCGAAGACTGGGTCTAAGGTAATGATAACTTTTTTTTTTTCATTTTAAATTAAAGAAAGAATCTGAGAATCAGTGGGCAACAGAGAAAGGAAATCATAAATACGATGTGGTTTATTTCTAATTATCTACCCTAGAAAGAAAATATTGTTTGCTTGAAAAAAATTATAAAGTATTTGAAACTCGGAACTGATAATAATACTTTTAGTAACTCGATATACTAATTTGATACAAAATTATTTAAATTCTACAGACATTCTCAAATTCATTGCTTTTTCCCTTATCACCTATTCAAGAGAGGTGAACTGTGGACCTTATACATAGTTTTATCAAGTATATTTTTAGCCTAAAGGATGACCATTTGTGATTAATCCACAAGATAAATTATTTTTGAAGTAAATCATATTAAGGAGATAAAATGAGTAAGGTCAAAAGTTTATTTTTATGGCCAGAATATATCATCTTACTTTTAAAATTTTTATATTTATTGATGTATAAATTGCATGGAGTGAAATGCATAGATGTTGTTTGCAGTGTGATAAGTTTTAATCAATGCATATGTTCATTTAACCTTGGTCAAAATCATGATCAGAACATTTTCTCTGACTAGTCGGCTGCGGTATGCTCTTTCCCAGCCAACTCCTTGCCTTCCGGAGTCAACCACCCCTGATTTCTACCACTTATTCTCAAGCCAAGATGATTTGTTTTGTGTCTGCCTTCTTTTGTTCAATGTAATGTTATTGAGATTCATTTACATTTCTGTGTGTCTAATTAATCAATTCATCTTTATTGTTCAGCCGTGATAGTCAATTGCATAAATGTGCTATAAATTGTTTTCATTTATTAATGGACATTTTGGTTATTCCTAGTTCTTGAGCTATTATGAATAAGGTTACTGTGCACATGTTTATACAATTCTGAGGGGGACATGTTTCCATTTCTCAGATAATGTTTAGAAGTGGAAATTTAGGTCAAAGGGTAGGTATAGATTTAAGCTGACAAGAAACTTCCCAACACTTTCCCTCACGTGGTTTTACCATGTGTACTTCCAATTGCTCACATCCCTCATCAATAGTTGCTATTCTCAGTTTTACCTAGGGAATGCATTAGTATAGTTCTAAAATAAGAAAACACACTCAAATCTTAATTACTGTCCACTCTAGCTCATAGTTTATTCTTATGGCTTTCTGGATTATTCTGACATCATTTCATTTGCATTAATTATTTAATATTTGGGCCACTGCTTCCAGAGACCAGGAAATACATAAACTTTTTTTTTTTTTTTTTGCCACACCGGGGATTGAACTCATGACCTCACACTTGCCAGGCAGGCGCTTAGGCCACTGAACTAGATCCCCAGCCCAGTGAAACATTTTTTTGAGACAGGTTATTTTATTTTATTTTTTTTTTTGGTCTTTTCGAGACAGGGTCTCGTTATGCAGTTCAGGCTAGCTTTGGGCTCACTTTGTGGCCCAGGCTGATCTTGAACTTGCAACAACGATCCTCCTTCCTCAGCCTCCTGAGTGCTAGGATTGCAGGAGTATGCCACCACGCCCAGCTGTTAAACATTTTTTGTAAACTTCCATTGGTCTATATCGTGTCTATCTCTTTCTGCCTTCATTCGCATTGAAATAGAAATAAAGTCAGATTGTCTTACTGAACACAAATTCTCATGCTAGCACCTTACCTCGAAACAAAATAAAAATGCTTACATGGAAGAGATTGATTTTCAAGTGGCATCAATACATAGATCATAAATTTCTATTCATATTAGTTCCTCAAGAATTATAATGAGTTGGAAAGGGTTTTAAGAAACCATTCTCATTGAGCTAGCTTTTATGCAGTCAAATTTTCTCCTCTTTAATGGGTGACTCTGCAGGAAAATCAAGTGATTTTTTCATCTCTCATATATCACAAAAATCATCAAGGGAGATATCTGTGACCCCAACAGGTATGATGTCCCTACCAGCAAGCAAGCAATTAATTCTGCAGATGCCACCACTGGGTTGTCCTCTAACTCAGTTCTGATGCAATCTACCTGGTAAGTATCAGATCCCACAGATTGAGGGTTCAGTCCCCAAGACTTCTGCTGTAACTGACAATGCTAATCACAAGCCTCAGGTTGTTTTGTCTGTCATTCTGACTCACCAGCTAGAAGTCAAGGTGTACTTTGAAGGATATAGATGATTCACAGATATATAATGCAAGATATAGGGCAAGGGGTATAGGAACTTTATTCCATCTCCGGGCATGCCAGCATCCATGTGTTCAGCTGTGTGGAAGCTCTCTGAACCCTGTCCTTTGGGTTTCATGTAAACTTCATTTCACAGACATGATTCAGGCACAGGCAACTATGTGGAAATACGATTAGACACAAAGGTCTGGTCTAATGCTAATAGGTGGACGAGGGAATTCCAGAAAGGCTTATCTGTTCAGGCTCTTCCTGACCTCTCTGTTCAGCCTTCTTTCTACCCAATAATGGGATTAGACTCTGTATAAAATAGGGGATCTTATGATCTGCTACCAGACAAGGTAAGTTAGAGAATTTCATCACTGCCAACTCCAAGTAGAAAGGTAGGGGAAGATTAGAATTTCTGTGACCCAGCTGGAGAAGAGAAGTTCTAGTTTCTAAGTGCGGCCTTGTGAAGGAAGCTATGGGATATATGTATATATAAAGAGAGTATGCAATCAATAAAGATTTTCCTAATGCCCTGAAGAAGTAAATAAGTGAACGAATATTTTTCTTTACTTCTTAACTTTGCACTATGTGATTATTCTCCCTTTCTACAGACTGAAAATTAATGTTAGCTTCTAGATGTACTTTACCACAGAGAAAAGCAAAGCCTAGAAGTGTGCTGCCTATGCAAAGAGGATTTCATAAATTCTTGTTGAAAAGAATTGAATTCTAGGTGGCACACATCTGTAATCCCAGCACTCAGGAGGCTGACACAGGAGGAGCATTCTGAGTTCGAGACCAGCCTGGGGTACAAAGTGAGCTCAAGGCCAGCCTGAATGGCATAGTGAGACCCTGTCTCAAAAAGACAAGGACTGGGGATTTAGCTCAGTGGCGTAAGTGTCTGCCTGGCAAGCGTGAGGTTGTAAGTTCAATCCAGGGTTCCGGGAAAAAAAAAAAAAAAGAATTGAATTCTACTTCTCACAACAAACAGTAGATTTCTTAGACAACAGATTAATAATACTCTATCAGATAAGTGTCAGTCGGAATGTTTGAATGTGGGTAGACCTAGGCTTGAGTTTCTGTCACTTGCTAGCCCTGTATAGTAAGTTAACTGATATTTCAGTTGTCTGGTCAGTAAAATGGAAATCCTAACTTTTATCACAAAAGATGTTGTAAGGTTTGGATGAGCTAGCACAGATAAAATATAAGGGACAATCAATAACAGTAGCTTCATCTTTATTTTTGTTGAAAACTAAAGTTGGCAAAAGAATAATAAAATGAACAGTGTTTGTGGTCTCCCGCTGGACAGCAGATACGTCCTTTGGTATAGAAGACAATGGAATCCACTTGAACCTTGTGGGTGGATCATGGATGTTTAACCCAACTTTACTCCCTTTGCTAGAGTGATCGGTACTAGGTTTAAATCTACATCCATCAAAACTTGACATTTCTCCACTGTAGGAAATAATTCAGAAACTCGTAAGTGACTAAATTATCAATTATGATACATGAAAAGATCATTTCTGTCAGCTTTTGGGAAAAAAACTCTTGTGCAAGAGCTCCTAAAATGTAGCTGTTTCTCTCTCCCTTAATGTAGAAATCAGGAAAATGGAGTCAACAAAGGACAGACTGGTAGTTAAATTGAGACCTTGATGCCACCACTCAGTCAGAATCAAACCAGCCCTAAAGCCTGAGTAACCTCTGGACTCTGCTTTAGTGAGACTTGATATCATGTATTAAGGTACTTTGATTTCAAACTAAGAACGTTTGTCACATAATTCAGGAATCACTATGGAAACCAAGGTTGCACTCTATCTGTAAGGCTGATTTTGGGCCAACTTATAAAGCCAGTTAAGTTTGTTTCTAGGGTCATCCAAGGCATCCCTCTTTTTTTTTTTGGCTCTCTACTGAAACCTCCGCCCCCATTCTATCATTAGTCCAGTTATACTCTCATCATCTTAACCTGTTTTTTCCTCTTCCCACTATTGTTTTTTTAAATATAAAATATGCCTTTTCAATATTCTCTTAGTTAAAAAAAAAGAGAATCCTATTCACACTAAAATTTTGGTAATTGATGCATTTCCTCCATAGTGGGAACAGTGCACTGACACATCCAATGATTTTGATAATGGAAAAATAACATTGATAGCAAGTAGGTGAACAATGATGTTCTTGAAGCCTTTTATATCACACTGTGACAACAGTCACCATTTACACCTCCACAGTTAATGTGTCTACTACTCCACCTCCCCTAATTTTTGTTTTAGGCCTGCTCTGGTGCAGCTTCTGGAATAAAGCTGCAGCATCTCCAACCTATTGAGATCATGGAAACTATAAATAACAAAGAAAGTGAGCAACTGGAAGGCATCCTATCATGAAATATTCACAAGCTGGAGACTCTCTAGCCATGCTCCATCAGTCTCTGCCCTCTAGAAGTTGTTGGGATCAGAGCTGGGTGTGCCAAAGGGATGAGATAAAAACATAACTGTGCTCCTCGCTTCTTGTACATAAACTGCTCAGTCCCTTTTGGAAGGTCCTGATACCTTAAATAGAATGGCTATGAATTTAAGTTCTCAACTCTGTGAAATGTTCCTCACTGTCATATTTTGACTTTTCTGGGAGGATTGCCTCCCCACCTACTCCCCCCTGCTTAGAGTCAAATTCCTGGGTTAACCATAGTTAGATTTTTATTTTCTAGGGGTGGACTTTTGCCCCCAGAGAAATGTATACAATATAATGGATCATTTAAGTCCTCAAAGCCTATCTACCCTCTGAAAGTATGAATCCTAGTGAGAACCCCATATCTTAGGGAATCTAGGATCTAGTCATATCCATTTCTCTAGACTAGGGCTCCTAGGTTGACCACATCCTCTCAATTCTATCTACTTAGTCCAATTAAGTTCCCAAATCCTACCAAATAAACTCCCAAGGGTATTTTTTCTACATCAAGTATACACACCAGAGACATCAAGTTTCAGTATGTCTTCACTGGCATCTGACATATTACTGCCTCGGGAAGAAGTCGTTTATTCTGTGCTGTGTCCTTTGCATAGACTGTGTGACTAGGACCACATATCTTTGAGCCAGGATTGTCAGGTTCCCCCTTGATCAGCGAACTTTCCTTAGAGTGAACTGAAGTCTCTCATGCTTCACTTTTTTGTTTTGTTTGCTTTTTGGTTTTGAGACAGGGTCTTTTATGTATTCTAGGCTGCGCTCGAACACTATGTTGCCCAGGCGGGCCTCAAACTGGAGGCAGTCCTCCTGCCTCAGTCTCCGGAATGCTGGGAGTACAGGTGTGCACCACCACACTGGCTTCTGTTGGTACACTTGAATCCTGGTTTCCAATCTGACTGTCATTCCTTAAACCCGCACAAGGAAACAGTGTGAGCAGTGGGAACTGTGCTTTACCACAGGCTCACGAAAAAAGCAGCAGAAGCACCTGCAGGATGCTGCAGAATCTATTTGATAATGGAAAATCCAGATCCTGGCAGAAAGATGTTATATTTGGAGAAAAAAGCATCACGTGACCAAAGTTCCTTTTTTAAGGAGAGAACATTCAGATGTTCACATACCAGAGAAGTCATGATGTTTCCAAAAGGCTGAAGAAGCCCTTTATTATTTCCTGGCCTTCACAATCAGAAAGCCATAGGAAAGCTCAGGAAGCAGTAGAGGAGGTCTGAATCAAAAGGAAATGAGACCCTGTAGCAAGGAAACAAGGTTTATTTTTATCTTAAATTGCTATGTTTCTATTCTATACTCATTTTATACCCGATGGGCAATGGGAAAATAGTGTTTATTTAATCCTCATTAATAATGACCTTTATATTTAGATGAGCTGAACATGGCTCCATGCCATTATAAACCTGTCACAGTTTCATCAGGCCATGTTACATCTCCCAAGACGTTCTGGCATGGACACTTATTTGAGGAAACAATCCTCTTATTTTTCCGTTCTTCTGTTCTTTCCTTCTTCTCTTTCTTCCTTCTTCCTTTTTTCTCTTTCTTCTTCTGTCCTTGCATCCTCACCCAATAACCTCCAAATGGCACCGTAAGACCTACAGAGGTTCTGCCAAAATTAAATTCAATTCAGCAAATATTTGTGTAAATGCAGGCCTGGTTCCCACAAAAGGAGGATCAAAGAGACATTTGTCCTTAAGCTTGTAGTTTCTCAAAAATAAATAAATAAATAAAAAACCAAGCAGACGAATCACTACCAACTTAAGTATGGAGGTAACAAAAAATAAAACAACTTTAGTGGTCTGGATATTCAAAGATGGGAGATCTTCATGTAGGCTTTGAAGGATGAAGGGGCTGCAGGCCAGCGGATGTGTGGAGTAGGCTTGGATTCCAGCATTTTAAATGGACCTCTTGAATCACTTCCAGCCATCCTCTGAGCTGTTGTTGAATTCGCCTGCCCATGAGTGGTGACTAGTATTGAGCATCAGATCCAAACTCAAAAGGTTAGTGTTTCTCATGTTCTACAAGGGAGCAACTGTGTAACTTTCAAAGGTAGCTTATAAAGGGTAACCTCAAAGTTCTTCAGCCCCTCTTGGATACTTCGCTTGAGTTTTTAGCAGTATGGGCATTTGTTTGACCTGTTTTGTAAAGCCCAACCTTAGAAACTTGATGGGAAATGACAGTGCAAGACACCACCCATCATGAGGGTGCGAAGGGTCATATTTGCCTGCTGGGCTTGGCCTGAAATTTGAAAAACATAAGAGCAAGCTTATGTGGCTGTGAACATAAATATTTTGATCAGAAGAAATAAAACTTCTTTGGCTAGAATGATTATATTTTTTAAACGAAAAATTTCATCACAAGATCCTAGGAAACTTCTTTTTCCATCACCAGTCCTCTCTGACACATGAAAATAATTCACTCTAAATATCTCTTACTTCATTTTCCCCATTACTTTATGCACCATGAGGTTGAAACAAATTTGCAAAAGTGCCGAAAACTTAACAGATGCATTACAGACTCTTTTCTGTACCTACTTTCAGTGATTCCTCCTCATATTTAATATTTGCAAAAACGTTAGGCTCAAGTTATAGATGTAAGACCAATGAGGACAACCCCAGGTTCCAGAATTCAAATTTAAAAATTTGAGAATTTGAAATGAGGTGGACAACTGGTAGGTGAGAGCTTGCCAAAAAGATGAGAGAAATACATGAAATCAAAACTGGCCTATCTCAAAAGTGCCAACCAGACAGAAACCAAGGAGATTGTCACAGATGGAAAATTCTGGGCTTGAGCCTGAAGATACATCATCAGAGATCCCCTTTTTGTTACTGTCCTCTCCAGCAGCGGATCTCAACCAGGGAGCATGCTTCCAGGAGAACATTTAGGAATATTTTTAATGATCACAACTTGTAGAAGGTTGAGAGTACAGCTACTGGTATCTTGTGAGTAGAGGCAAAGGTTTCAGCTGACTCTTCTATAATTCATGGGACAGATAACATATTGCTTGGCCTAGGGTGGCAATAGTGCCCAAGCTGAGTGAATCCCCTCTAGAGAGTATATACTTATCATTTCTTTATCATACTTATTGTTTTCATGATTATACGAAGTAATAGTAAGCCCTAAAAAGTTATGCATGCTTAATCTGAAATATTTTATTAATATGTTAAATACAGTTTTATCATCATCCCATTTATTACCCCATAGAAATTTGTAGTCTATTTGTCTCAGACTGGAAGTTATAAAATCAAGTGCCAGTGAACCTCAGCTAGTGCCTAACACCAACGCTCATTGCATAGCCACTTGGAAGCAACTATGAAGCCCGTATTTTCTCTAATCACTTAATCCAGCAGGAAGTACTTGAGTATTATTTTTCTAGAAAAAATTAGTTGTGGCCAAAGTCTTCCCAGGGAAAGAGTGATTTAAGCATTTTGAAGAAGGAGGAACATTTCCTGAAATGTTAAAATCAAATGACAAACGGAGGCCTTGTGAGCCTACACCTGGTGCCTGTGCCTGGCACACGCTGTAAAGCTATGAATAGTGTTGTAATCAGTGGCAAGAGCTAGAGAGCCATCAAGGGAAAATCATAGGAATTTGGGGCTTACAGGAATGAAACAGGTCTTGATTGCATTATGAAGATGCAGGCTGAGAGAAATCAGGATGACGAAGGGCCTCCTACATGAGGGAATGATTTGGTTTGCTTTTGTGTGTTTTCAGATATCTGTAACACAGAACGATATGCAGCCCGCATGCTGAGTAGAGAATCCAGTGTGGTAGGCTGAGCTGCCTGACACTGCCCCAAGTTGCAGGGCAGTAACATAGAAGTGGTTTGCCTAGGTTTCAATCTTAATTTTCTCCCTACTTGCTCTATGACCAGAACAAGTTAGTTAACCTCTTGTGCCTCATCTGCTAAACGGATTTTATGGTTGTTGGGAGGCTTTGCAGCAGATTTTGCTAGTGTTCTAGCCAGGTATCACAGCCATCCTTTAACATTTCCCGAGCAGCTTCTCTCAAGCATCTCTGTG
>RJWT010055982.1:0-10088 GCA_004365215.1 Cuniculus paca
TGGGAATTTATATAAGAAATATATAAATAAATTGACAGAAATTAACCTAATAGTCTAAGACATTTACTTAACTCTTTTAATTCTTAACCTTTTAATTAGGTTGTAAATAATTAGATAAATTAATTAGATTTAAGGCTATGAATAGTATAATAAAACCAATTTCATTTAAATAAATTCTATTGGAGTATATACATAATTAAAGCCTTAATGTATTTAAATAGTAATGGGTTCTGATCACCATGCAATAAATGGACTAAAATAGCAAATGAACAAACAACTTGAATTTCTTGGGAGATAAGGAAAAGACAAATAACTGCTGTATCAAAGAGGTTATTAAAAACTTACCAAGTGAATACTTGGAAAATAACCAATTAGGAGAGCATCAGATATGAAATATGACTGACTGAACATACCAGCACACTAAATGCTTCCATAATTGAAAAGAAAGAAACTAAGGAAACTAAACTGTCAATATGAGAAACCAGAAACAAGGTGAAAGAACAGAAAAAAAATAACCAGTTAATCAATGAAATCAATGTAAGAGAAAGGCAAAAATCAGTGAAATAGAAAGTGGAAGGTCCTGAGTTCAATTCTCTGTATCAAAACAAAAAAACAAAAAACAAAAACAAAAAAAAAACAACAAAAAGTACAATTAGACATGAGAACTGAACTATAACAGGTACAGAAAAATTAAAATTATGTGCAAATATGTATGCATGTATCACTTTGAAATTTTGAAAGAATAAAATTTTATATACAGGAATTTAAATGATCACAGTTGGTAAAGAAGAATAAAACTGAAAGAACTAATAATAGTGAAAGAGATAAAGTTATTAAAGATTTATCCTAAAGAATGCATTTGGCTCAGTTATGAATCATGTCTTTTCAATAATTCTAATATCTATGCTGGAAGATCTGTTTTATAATATCAGAAACATAGTATTTTGTGATTAATTTAGGGACCAATCATAAAATATGCTTAAAAATCACTACTACAGATAACTGAAAAAAATTTAAAAACTTAAATAATAGTCAAATGTAAGTAGAATGAAAAGGCCTTAAAACAGCAACACATAAAACCAGTAATTTATTAAGGAAAATGATCAGAATTGAGTAGGATTTTTTAAATAAAAAAGTTCAAAATGAAATAATCAATTAATATAATTTATCTGAATACTAGATGGAAATACTAAGAATTTGATAGGGAACTGAGAGCAGTGACACATACCTAGAATTCCGGCTACTCTGGAACCAGGGTCAGTAGGATCTTGAGGAAAGAATGAAGGGCAAAAGGAAGGAAAAAATGGAAGAATGGAAGGAGAGAAGGAGCCAGGAAAGCATGGAGGAAGACAAAATTGATAAAAGACAGAAATGCTCTTAATAAAATTCACCGTATGTTCTTGATGTACATGGAAATTAAAACTAAAGGGATACTTCCTTTAAATTACTGTTTCTTAGTAAAGTGGTTTAGCCATTTGATGAAAATCACTGTTTTAAATAATAATATAGGGGTAGAGTATAGTGTAGTGGCAGAGCACTTGTTCTGAATGTTGGAGTCTATGTGTGATCAGCAGGGCTTAAGTTACAATCAATCAAGCAATCACTAATCAATGTAATTAAAATATAATAACATAAATACTTAAAGAATGTTTCAAAAAAGTGGTATATTTATTAAAAAACATTAAAAACTGCACACCTGTAACCCAGCTACTTAGAAGGCTGAGGCAAAATTGCAAGTTTGAGGTCAAAGTCTTAAAAAGTTTAGGGACAGCTTGATTCAAAATAAAAATAAAAAGGGCTGAGGTTGTAGCTCAGTGACAGAGCATTTACCTAGCATACAGGAGGCGCTGGGTTCAATCTTTCCTGCACACATATACACAAATTTCTGTCTAACTGGTGCAGTGGAGCACATCTTCATAATCTTATTGCTTGGGAGGCTGAGGCAGAAAGATTCTTTCAGCCTAGAGTTTGAGGCCAGCCTGAAATAAGTTGAAAGACCACAGCCCAAAAACCAACCAACCAACCAACCAACCAAAAAACAAAACTAGAGCAAAAACTATTAAAATAGATCACTGCTCCACCATTGCAGGAACCCAGGTAAAGGTCTCCAGAGGTGGATGACCATGTCCATCACCCCTCCCCCATTGTGGGAGCCCAAGTGAACAGCTCCTGAGGAGAGCAACCCCTCCCTTTACTACTGCCAGCAGTGAGATGAACTGCTTGGAAAGGCACAGAGTCTAGAAGAAATGTCAGCAACACAGTAGTTCAGAAGGTCACAACTAAGGCTTATTGGATAGACAGGAGAGACTAGTGCTGTGAAAACTCCACAGTAACAATAATAGTACAAGCCAACAGGTGACTGAGGTCATTGAATGATATGTACCAGCTCGAGAAGAATCCAAAACTCAGCAGAACACATCCCTGAAGAACAGACATTTCTTAGAAAGGCTGTGATGCTAGTGCTACTTACTACAAAATTTACAAGGATCAACATGGAAAAGAAAATAATTTTTTTTCAAATAGAAAAAGACAAAGCAAAGAAGCAACTGTAGCAGACAATGTGAACTTCAAACCAAGAATGATCAAAAGTCAAACAAAAGTGCAAACGCAACTTACAGAAACCTGTGGGACACAATAAAAGCAGTTATAAGAGGGAAATTTATAGAAGTAAATTCTCACATCAGGAAAACAGAATGAGCACAGATAAACAACTTCATGCTACACCTGAAGCTTCTGGAAAAAGAAGAGCAAGGCAAGCCCAAAGTCTATACAAGGGATGAAATTATAAAGATCAGAGCAGAAATTAATGTAATTGAAACTAAGAATTAATGAATCAAAGAATTGGTTCTTTGAAAGCATAAACAAAATTGATAAGCCCCTAGCCAACCTTATGAAAAAAACAAAAGAAAAAACTCAAATTCATCCAATAAGGAATGAAAAGGGTGAAATCACTACAGACCCTGTGGAAATTCAGAAGATCATCAATACTTATTTCAAAAATCTTTATTCACATAACAAAAACACAGAAGAAATGGATGAATTCCTACAAATGTATGAATTACTAAAACTGAATCAAAAAGATATAAAAATTTTGAGTAACCTAGTATCAATTAATGAATTTGAAAGCATAATTAAACACTTACCAAAAAAGAAAAGCCCAGGTATTGGTGAGTTCATGGCTGAATTCCATGAGAAATTTAGAGAAGATTTAATGCCAATACTCCTCAAACTCTTTAATGAAAATGAAAGGGAAGCAATTCTCCCTAACTCATTCCTGGAGGCAATTATTACCCCGATACTAAAACCAGAGAAAGACCCAACCAAAAAAGGAGAACTACAGGCCAATATCCCTAATGAACATAGATGCAAAAATCCTCAATAAGATGCTAACAGACAGAATGCAGCAAATCATCAAGAAGATTATACATGATGACCAAGTGGGATTTATCCCAGTAATGCAGGGATGGTTCAACATATGCAAATCAATAAACGTAATGCACCATATCAACAAAGACAAAAATCACATGATCATCTCAGTATATGCAGAAAAAGCTTTTAATGAAGTCCAACACTCATTTGTGATAAAAAAAAAACCTACAGAAAATTGGAATAGAGGTCTTTTTCTCAATTGGATAAAAGCCATCTATGACAAACCAACAGCCAACATCATACTAAATGGACAAAACCTGAAAGCTTTCAATCTAAATTCAGAAACAAGACAAGCATGTCCACTATCACCACTTCTATTCAATGTAGTGCTGGAAACATTAGCCAGAGGAATTAGACAAGAGAGAAATAGAAGGAATGAGGATAGGAAAAAGAAGAAGTTAAACTTTCATTATTCATAGATGACATGATTCTCTACATAGAAGACCTCAAAAACACTATAAAAAACTAGAATTAATAAAAAAATTCAGTAGCTTAGCTGGATACAATACCAAACACTCAAAAATCTGCAGCATTCTAGTATACAAAAAACAAGGTCACTAAGAGAAAAATTAGGGAAATCACACCCTTCACAGTAGCAGGAATACTTAGGAATCAGTCTAACAAAGGAATAAAAGATCTATACATTGAAAATTGCAGCACTCCAAAAAAAGGAGACTGAACAATATATCAGAAAATGGAATGCTTCCCACCAATAACTAGCTCAGGTCCAGGAGGCAGTGGCCAGCCCTGCCCCCTGTCCACACACCAGCTGCCATCTGGGATGCTTCCTACTGTCAGTAGCCAATGTGAGCTGGGAAAAGCACCAGCCAACCCTGCACCAGCACACCCAATGGCCACCATCAGATACCCATAGCCAGCAATGGCCAGGAGAACCAGTCACACTTTGGAGAAATTGTAGCCAATGCAGGCAGTGCCTGGGACCCCACTACCCACTTGTCAGGAAAAACCCAGCAAAATGTCAAGATAAAGAAGCAAAAGGCAGTCTCTGGCCCCCAACCCATGTAGAGCCAGTCCATGAGATGTAAACAAGGAAGAAATTGGGAGTCACACACCTGAAGTTTCCAAAGTGATGGCAACTGAAGTAAAGAAACAGTTCATGAAGCTATAAAAGAAATTAGAATACAAATACTATCTCAGATAAAAGAAGAAATGAAAAACATAATAAAAGAATTGCTAAGCAACTCTAAAGAAGACAGATAAAAAAATAGAGGAACATAGGAAAATGAGGGAAGCCTTGAATGAACAATGTAAGAAAGATTTAGAATGCATGAAACAGATTCAGAGAGATAGCCCAGAAATTAAAAACTCCATTGAGAGCTGGAAAAAACCACTTGAAAGAAACTGGAAATAGACTTTCAAACCTTGGAGACAGATTTGCAGCTTTTTAAGGAAAGATTTCTTAAAAATAAAAAGGAATCAGAAAATAATTTGATGGCTGCAAGACAATGCAAACAAAAATAATTTAAGAATAACAGGTGTTAGTGAAAAAGCAGGGATCAACACAAATGACATAAGAAGTCTTTTTACAGAAGTAATAGCAGAAAACTTCCCAAGCATGGGAAAAGGACATGAAATTCAGATAAGTGAGATAACTAGAACTCCAGCTAGCCAGAGCCAAAATAAATCTATACCGAGACATATAATAAGCAAGATCCCAGAAATTCAGCATAAGAATAGAATATTGAAAGTTGTTAGAGAAAAGAAACAGATCACCTAAAAAGGAAAACCCATCAGAATCAAGACAGACTTTTCAACACAAACCATTAAGTCAAGGAAGACCTTGGAGTGAAGTATTGCAAGTCCTGGAAGAAAACAACTTCCTACCCAGACTGATGTACCCTGCAAAACTATCTTTCAAAATTAATGGAGAAACAAGACACTTCCATGACAAAGAACAACTGAAGGAATTCATGACCAGCAAACCCTGTAAAGAATACTGAAGGACATTCTAGAGAGAGATAAAAATGACCACAGTTCCAGGAACAGCAGCAGATGGTTTCACTGAGCAGGGCAGACAATTGAATGGAGGGGAAAAGTCACCAGCCAACAGCAGGAAAATAGCATGGCAGAGATGAGCCAGTGCATGTTGGCCATAACTGTTATGTAGATGGCCTCAATTCACCAATAAAAAGAAACACAGGCAGAGTGGACCAGGAGACAGGATCCATCAATATGCTTTATACAAGAAACACATTTAATTTGAAAGAAAATTCATAGACTGAAAGTCAAAGGAGAGAAAACAATGCCCTTTGTGACAGGGAGCCAGAAAAAAGGATGGATAGCTTGCCCATCAACTGCAGAATGGATAGAGATATATGGAATTTTTTACAATGGAAAGCTACTCACCTATAAAAGAAGGTAACCTCAAGGCTCTGGTAGGTAAATGGATACAACTTGAGATCATGCTCATGGATGAAATGGTTCAGATTCACATGGGTGCACATATTATTTTCTCCCTAGTATAAAAAAACTAAAGGAATTAGTGGGATTCAAAATGCACAATAGGTATTGTGAAAGTGAAAGTAGAAGAAATGTCTAAAAAGGGAAGGCAGTGCCCACCGTTAATCTATTATCATGCTTTGAAACCCTGGGTTGTTTTTATTGTTTCATTTAGTTTGGTTTTATTCTGTTTTGTTTTGTTTGATTTTATTATATTTGATGGCATAGGCAGCTATTTCAAAGGTAAGAAGATATATTATGGTAGCCATTATTGATTTCCTATTATCTTGTTTCAAAGCCCTACATTGCTTTCATTGTTTTGTTTTGATTGATTTCATTCTATTTTGTTTTGTTTGATTTTATTATGTCTGAAGGTATAGGCAACTACTTTGAAGATAACAAAAGGCATTATGGTAACCACTAGTGATTTCCTTTTATCTTGTTTTGAAGTCCTGTATCACATTCATTGTTTTGTTTTGATTGACTTTATTCTGTTTTATTTCACTTGGTTTTATTCTCTTCAAAATAAAAAAAATTTAAAAAATGAATGGAAGGATACCCTTTCCTCATGTTTGGAAAGAACCAACATTATGAAAATGGTCATACTCACAAAACTGTTACACAGATTTAATGCAATCCCAATCAAAATACCTTTAGCATATTTCACAGATCTAGAGAAAACATGCCTAAAATTCATTTGGATACAGAAGAGACTTAGAATAGCAAAGGCAATCCTGGGAAACAAAGACAAGGCAATCCCTGAGTTGAAATTATGCTACAAAGCTACTGTGATAAAATCAGCATGCTACTGGCAAAAAAATAAAAAAATAAAAACACACCCAAGGACTAGTGGAATAAATTAGAAGATGCAGACACAACTGCAAACACACTCAATCATCTTGTCTTTGGCAAAGGGGCCAAAGAGATTCACTGAAGTAACATAGCCTCTTTAATAAATGGTTCTGGGAGAAACTGACTTTCCACATGCTGAAGACTAACACTAGAACCATGTCTATCACCATGCACTAAAATCAAGTAAAAATGGATCAATAGTAAAGAACAACTGGTATGGGTGAAAAGATAAAAGAAAGAAGGAAAAAGGAAAAATGATATATGTATATATAAGATAGCTAAGTATACTGCTGATTTCTCTTGGCTCGTTACAAAATGGTTTGTGCCTATACTTTTTTATCAATTATGCATGCCTATGTCTTGTAATCTGAGCAACTACTTTGAAGATAACAATATGCAATATATTAACCATTGTAAATTTCTTATTACCTTGTTTTAGAAATTCTGTATCTTTGATTTTATTGTTTTTTCTCTTTAAAATAAAACAAAAATATAACAATAGATGTTAATTATTTTTATTGAAGTGTTAGTCAGTGTATTGAGGCAAGAAAAATGCTTTAGATTTAACTATTGAAAATGATTCAACCTATTATGTTTTGTGGATTATAGTACCTTTTTTCCTAGAAAACTGGAGAAAATCTTCTAAAAGAGTACCAGTTACATTCAACAAATGCACAAAATAAGAGCTTTTTAACATCTGAGCAATGAAAATTTAAATTACAATGTAAAATTTTATTTCAAATTTCAATTATGAATATCTACAAAGGACACATTGGAAAAATTATAGGATCAATAAAAGCAAAAGTATAGAACACTACATAGAGGTAGTGATGAATAAATGAGATGAATGAATGGTGATCCATAACATAAACTGAAAGTTCAATATTTCAAAGATGTCATGTCCAATGCAACTTTAACTATAAGTCAAATATATGCATTAGAGTCTAGTCATTAACTCTAGGTTTTTTGGATAACAAATACTTGGATATAGCCAAATGTTAACAGTAAATTTTAGAGAAATATGTGCTGCAACTTTAATATGAGGATAGTAAGGAAATATTGGCAGAAAAAAATGAAGACAACATCTATAAATAAACCCAAGCATGTTCTACTATATTAGAATTTGAAAAAATTAGTATTTTATTTTAGTTGTAAACATACTGGAATATTTGATAAATACTTTGATAAAATAGAAAATTAGATTCATATTGTATGCATTGCACTAAATCAAATTGTAGATATTTTAAAACTCAAATGTAAGCTGGGTATGATGGTAAACACCTGTAATCCCAGCACTCAGCAGGCTGAGACAGGAAGATAATAGGAAGTCAGGAGATAGGTGTTTCTCAAATAGGAAGGGGATCAAGAGATGGTGGAAGGGAGGAGAGAAGAGAGGGCCAGGGGATGAAAAGGGAACTAAGATGCATCAGGTATGTGTGCCAACTCCATGAAATGGTAGTATTATGTACAGCAAATATGTACAAAAAAGAAAAAAGAGGAAGAGGATCAGGAGGTGTGTGGTGGGGGAGATATGATAGGGAATGGGGATAAACAAGGTTAAGATGTATTTTGTACATGTTCCAACTCCGCACCAGGAATGTAAACATTATGTGTTACACACATGTACTGATAAGTAAAAAAACAAACAAAACTAAACTAAAAAGAAATAATATGTCTGACAATATAAAATGTAGTATTTCTGAATGTTAAATACAAAATGTAATGATAAAACATAAAGAATTTGCACATATAATAGTACAGATGGAAGGCCAATATTTTCAATACATTAAAAGCTCAGGAACAAAAAAAATATATGAACACAGAAATATCTTTAAACAGTTTCAGTATGTGAGTTCCAAGAGAAGATGCATATCTGACTAGTATATAGATATCTGAGTAGCATATTTTGAGTTGACAAACATAAGGAGATAAAGACAGTTAGGTTATAACTAATATTACATAGTAGTCTAGCATCCTTCTATGCATATATGTGGATAGGAAATATCTACAAAGATGTACAGTACAGAAAGTATCATGTTGGTGAGATGACAGGTACCCACTGGTCTAATGTGTTTTTTCTATATACTGAAAATTTCAGAGAGTACATATTGCTTTTGTAGTTATTTTAAACAATTATTCAACACAACTTTCATGAATGCATAATCTTTGTCAAACATCAAACTGCCTTTTCACAATGCAATAGCAAGTAAAAACTGACATGGTCCCTTCCCTCAGATGTTAATCATAAGTATTGAGAAGTATATAATAAATTCTATAAAGAAAGGTGAAGTGAATCCTGAAAACATATGCATATGGTAACCTGAGACAGTGAGAGAAGTTAGGGAAGACTTTCCTGAGGAGTGATTTCAGAATTGGGAACTGAAAGACAAAGGGTTATTAGTGAAGCAAAATTGGGTATGTGTGGAATGAGCACTCTACCTAAAACAAATACCTTTTAATCATTCAGCAAGTATGAGGCATGATCTCTATGAAATAAATCTGGCTGTAGCGCTAGAGTCATAAAAGCAAATTAGATGGGATTGCTGTGTTCCAGAACTTATATCTTAACAGGGAGAGAAAGAAACAATGAACAAGCAAGCACAAGAATTTAAGTAATTTAGCTACAGATTATACTATATGCTAGTAAGGAAATCAGTATGGGGATAGGATTGAAAATGATTAGTGTGGAGAATGTGAAGCCTTGTAGCCTTTTAGACTGGATGAACATGAAATGTCTCTCTGGGGAAGGGAAATTTGAGCTGAGGTCTGATGGTAAGAAGCAGTTATCTGTGTAATGTGAATGGACAAAAGTGTACCATAAAGGACATACTGTGTTGCCCTGGATGTGATTGTGGGGAACAGAGGGGGCAGGAAGGAAGTCAGTATTGGTAGAACACAATGAGCAGAGGGTAGAAACATATGATATGCAAGGGCCAAGTCCCATGAGGCCTCCTTGTTCAGGTATGAGTGGTCAAAGAGAAAATTTCTGCAAGTTTTATGTAGGTAAGCAATGAAATCCAACTGGTGCTTAAGGAATAGTTCTGGCTTTGTAGATGATAAACTGATAAGACAAGGGCAGAAGTGGGGTGTCAAGAGACAAGTCAAGGCCAGAAATCATGATGGCTATGAAAGTGGAGGAGATGGTGGAAGTGGGTAGAAGAGAAGGCTGTGTTGATGACTACATGTTGAGATGCAAGAAGATCTCTGCAGATGTTTTGATAGCGCAACCTTGTAGGTGGCAGACAGGCAAAAGATGAGGAGATGGGGAGGTGAACAAGTTTGTCATGATGGAAAGTGGCAGGGACACGCTAAATTGGAGACACCAAGCAGAGATGTCATGAAGGCAA